>JAATLQ010021253.1:168138-210657 GCA_013421005.1 Heliconius erato x Heliconius himera | reverse complement strand
AATTAGTTACGTACTTCAACTAAGATGTTTCTAATATCATAATGATTGGTTACTACACATGAAAATAATAAGCAATACTATCGCAAATTAGCAAGCAATCGATAGTTCACAATAATCGATAGTATCGATACTATCGATACTGTCGATATTATCGTTTCCTAGAAATTCAATAGTATCGATACTATCGATAGTATCGATGTCTTTCTGATTTGGAGATACGATACTATCGATAATATCGACAGTATTGCATTTGTCCGATAGTATTGTACCCATTAGAACTATCGATAGTTTCGATACTATCTCTTTAATCGATACTATCGATTTTAATATCGATAGCCCTTCTATCGGACTACTATCGATAGAATATCGAAATCCGATCGATAGTCCACTATCGATCGGCAACACTAGTATCCCGCACACAGGAAGGTGGGCAGAGGGAACCTAGTCTTAAGACACTCTGTTCCCTACTTTCCGCCGAATTCTGGAGGCATTGCGTGTTGTGTGGCGGAACTCAACACCGCCCTTTGCCTCGAGACACAACAGAAATATAAAAATATGAAACATTTCATTTCCTCAAGTGAAAATCGAATTCACCACATGTTTTACGTTTACAAACGCATACTTGTGTCCTGCGCCACGTGACGGGCCATGGTTTGTTAAGACAATTTATTTCAATATTGCTTGGAGGTATCATTTGGCATAAAGTGAAAAATTACAATACAGATTAAGAAAACAATCAGAAAAGTGACAATTTATAGATATTTCTCAGAAAAAAATCATTTATTTCATACAAAATGGGTACATATGTATGTCCGCAAATTTAAGTTTGTCAACTTTTATAAATGGTACTTTCCGTTCACATACAATTCTATAATTAGTACGGAACCTTCGATTAGCAAGGCGAACTCTCACATAACACGTTTTTCTATATAAATGTTTCCATAAGAAATATTTAGGATCGCGACCAGTGGTAAAGAATCACTTAACACTATCTCAACCTTAATACAAATACAGATAGGGATGTAACACTAGCTCACTTTGCATAAATATGACAACATACACCATTACAATTAGAATTCGGAACGAATGTGAAGCCTAAAGGAATCCACCGGCGCAGGACGGAGCGTACGTCTTCCTGTGTTCCGGAGGGCAGATAAACCGCTTCCCCTTCCTGCCCCTTGCCTAACATCGTGTAACGGACAAAAGACAAAGTGTCTGTTGAGTCATTTTACCTACTTTCCACTTTACTTCTATGAGAGAATGTAGAATTGTTTTGTGGTTTGTTCTTTTAAGTGCAAAAAATTAATTTAATTTTTAAATGAAACTATTTTAACCGGATTAATCGCGTATATTTTGTATTTTTATACATTTTTGGAAACCCGACGTTTGGAACACTTTAAAAAAAATGTATAAAAATTTTCCAAAAATGTATAAACTTTTCCAAAAATGTATAAAAATACAAAATATACGCGATTAATGCGGTTAAAATAGTTTCATTTAAAATGTCTAATAATCGCGAAAATCAAAGAACTTATTATTCATTTAATTTTTTTATTGTTACCTTTTTCTAAGTGTAGTAAGTAACCTAATCATCAACCCCATCAATTCCTATCAACTATCAAAAATATCATCAAGTTTAGTACTTTCATTATTTTAACTAAACCATATATTTTTAAATTATATTTAAAAAATATTTTCATTTCTTCGCTCTGGTGTTGAGGGGAAAGCGCGGCGTTGAGTTCCGCATTTAGAAATTGGCGTAAAGTGGGGAACGGAGTGTCTTAACACTAGGTTCCTTTTGCCTACCCTGTTGTGTGCGGGATACAGCGTGAAGCTGAAATAAAAATAAATGAATATATTTAAAAACAAAATTATATAATTGTTCAATTGTAAAATTTATGTGAACCAAAACTGTTTAGCTAGAATGTTATCTAAACCACTTGTGCCGTAAAATAAAGCTTACGGGCGGCCGTACAGCATGTATGGCATGTATACATGGATACCTTTTAGCAGACACGGATTTCAATCCACGTAAATTCCCAATTTACGTTCGGTTTACAGATCTGTTTGACATCCAGCAAACGAATGGAGGAAAAAATAAAAAAATATATTGTTAGTCGGTCAGGACAGCGTCCGCGCGCCCGTACGTTGTTTAATCTTGCATTACTTTGGCTATGCCACGTATAAAAATGTTATCGCTTATAACAATTTAATTCTATTTATGTAAAAATTAAATAAAAAAATATTTTATATTTCTTATATATTGGTTTATGTGTTTCTTAGTACTTTTTGCTTCTTTCTACTTTTTTCTATAAATTTAATCCTTACATTTTTCTTTTGGTTGCCTGTAAGAGATCGCTTTTAGTGATAAGGCTGCCATTGCACACTTATTAATCGTTGTTATAATGTACTGTGTTTTATCTTGTTCTTATTTGTGTAATAAAGTATTATATTGTTATTATTTTAAAATAATAAAATATTAATGTAACATTGTGAAAGCAAGAAAATAATTTACTATTTTTACAAAAGTTAAAAGGGTTAAAGGGGCATTTATTAATCAAGCACATGGCAACATTTTACAAAGTAGAAATGCGCAAAACAAAAAAAATAATAAGTAACTTAAAAATTAATAACTTTAAAGGATACTTTCATCTACATTTATTGCACAAAAACGACGTACCGAAATTGCTTAAAGAGAAACCAGAGCGTAATGACTGCGGCGGCACCCACTTCATTATTAGACCAATGAGTTAAGCGTCGAACTCGAAGCAATAACTAAAACTAAACACGTTTGTAACAAGTTGTTTGTTGTGTTATCAGCGTTGTGCCAAACGCTCCCTTCCCGCTCGCATTCACCACAAACTTAGTCGCGTCTAATGGAAACTTTGAGGTGAACGAGCCTGACTCTTGGATTTCAATCGAAAAATAATACAGTTAATAGAAAAAGAATGATTTTTTTACATTGTAGAGGCTGATTGTATTTAAAATGTATGTTTAGATCGTGGCATTCACGAAGAAACACTACACTTTCTCAAAATTGGTTATAGTAAAAGTGCTATATTTCGCCAATTATTATCAGAAACAATAATAACTACTAAAATGCTTTAAAACACATATAATTTAAATGACTAGCAATAGCACTGTCATGTTGAATTTTTATATGAAGCGTAATATGTGACTTACCGTTTACCCTTTCATTTCATATCGTTTTCATTTAGTCATTCAACGTTCATGTTGTAAATATTTATTTTACGTTTACGTATCTTCTGTATTTTGTAAATACAATATAACTTTTCACCTATTTAGAGATATGAAGTGTCATATTATTAGTTAAAGAATATTACATGCTTATATTAAAAACAAAAGTAAAATGTTGAATATTCCACCGAATAGGAATCGAACCCGTCGCGTGCACCCTGCACACCTTTTTCGTGTGTACGCAGCATCAATAAATGTGTTTTTACTATTTTAATATTAATAAATTTAAAAAAAACTAAATATTGCACACAGCGTGAAGCTGATTTATATTTAAGTTATATTTCATCAAAAACAACGTTTAAAAACACTATAACATCTGTATTTACATCCTATGAAAAAACATAGCAAATTAATTTTAAATTAAGAACATTCATACAATTATATAAAACACACATACAGTTCATTTAATTTTTGAAAATATCATAATTTCGGTACATTTGCAGAAGACAGGCAGCGGAAGGCCCTGCGCGTGTGGTGAAGTAAATCAGTTGAAACAAATGTAGAGCATCAGTCAGGGTGGGCCGGCCGTCGTTAGTGGTCGGCACCGACTACAATAAATCTTAGTGCCGCCTTGAGGACGTAGCTATAAAACAATTGCCTGATCGGTTTGCTAAACATTATGTACATTCATTGTTATTTCATCCTGTTCATTTTAGGCTAATGGTTCTTAAACAAAAAAATAAAATCAAAATGAATCCAATAAATCGGCTTCACGCTGTATCCCGCACACAACAGGGTAAGCAGAGTCAACTTTGCCCCATTTTTTCCCCCACTGTCTGCCGAATTCTAAAGGTATTGCGTGTTAAGTGGCAGAACTCAACGCCGCGCTTTGCCTTGACACCAGAGCGAAGAAATGGAAAAATACATTTAAATAAATATTTCATCTCCTCGAGTGAGGATTGAACCCACAACCAGTCGGTTTTACAATCACACATAAAAAACGAAAAAAATATTAAAGAAAAATCTATTAAAATATTTCAACACAGACCTAGTTTTAATACATTAAAATATTAACACGATCTGTAAAATATTTTGTTGAATTCAATTTATTTATACATTCTATTCTCCAATAAAAGTTCATTACGGCTTAAAACAAAACATTGTAAAAGCCATCGCAACGCACGATATCCGTAAAAGCCTTTCCGCGCTTTGATCTCATGCAAAATAGACAAATGGATATGAAAACTGAAATTACGGCGCAATCCATCCCCAGCGCGATATATTTTATTTGTAGGTAAACACGGCTGCATTAATCATAACGAAGGGAGGCGGCGTCACTGTAGCGAGTGCATGTGTACAGACGGCACTAGGTACAAGCGCCACCACAAACAACTGTCGTCTACTACTAGACTAGGCACTGGACTTTTAATCTCACGAGCACCTATTGGGGAGATTTCCACAACATCAACTGATCACTCGGTTTTGTTATATCTGATGAGTTTTACTATTTATTTTCATTGAGAAAATGTTGTGTTTAGATGTGTTTTTAGCTAAAATTACCGCCTGGCGATCCGTTTGTGGGCATACATTTGTTGAAGATAATGGCTCTAAGCATCCCCTGTGTATATATAAAATTGGACTCGAGCTAGCTATCTAATTAGTATCAGTATATTTGCAGCTAGTTCTCTCTAATTTGAAATTAAACTACAAATTTTGATATTTTCCACTGTTAATATGTTGAACGTTTCTCATTTATAACGAATTAAATTTTTATTTTTCCCGACTGCTAAGGAAGGGTTATGTTTTTCGCGTGTATCTTGTATGTATGTATGTAATATTCTTTATTACCTCATATCTCCAGAACCGCCGAACGGATTTACATAATTGAGGTATCGTTATAATCGTAAAGTTCCCAAGTTTTTCCATGTGTTCTTAGATAGGTGATGTTAAAAAAAACAATCATGACGGCTGTGGGACGCCATTGGACTTAGTGAAAAAAAAAATAATATCAATATCAATTTCTAGAGCTCAATATGAGGATATCAAAAAGATATATCATGATTATCATTACTATAATGAATCCTAACAAAAAAGTGAAAAATAAAAAATATTTATAAAAACAAAAACCCCGACTGCATAAAACTAAAAAGAAAATAAACAAGCCCAATAATTTATTAGGATTAACAGTCGGGACATATAAGTAATTTTTCAACAATAAAATCTTTACCAGGAACCCCGCATAATTTAAAGGGGTTTAATTTTTTTTATGCAGTCCGAGTTTTTGTTTTTATATTTTTTTTTCCTTAAACTTGATTCAGGTTTCGTAGTATCTATGCTCATTCGAATTGCAGTGAATATAAAATGTCAATTGGCTAAACAGACATTTCCTATTTCCCGTCTGATTGCATTTGTGGCTGTTTTGCTGTCTGCAGAGCTCCACTTTGTATCTTGCTTCAGTACTGTGACGTTAGTTAATTAAGGATATGGATCTATCGTTGAAAAAGGTAAAGCATAAAATTATATACACTTATTACTCGTTATGAGGCTAGTCGTGGCGCAGAGGTATAAAGTGTGACTGTTAAACCGACTGGTTGTGGGTTCGATCCCTACTCGAGGATATGAAATATTTATTTAAATTTATATTTTCATTTCTTCGCTTTGGTGTCGAGACAAAACGCAGCGTTGAGTTCCACCACTCACTTAGTAATCTAAGAGTATCTTAATACTAGGTTCCCTCTGCGTACCCTGCTGTGTGCAGGATACAGCGTGAAGTTGATTTAATTTAATTTTATCACTCTCTGATGAACTGATATTTTTTTAAATAGCGAAAAAAAAAACCAAATGAAACATATTATATTATGATAAATATTAGTATATTAACATACCTCCCAAATGTATTGAGACTATAAAATTAAAACAAGATAATTATATGTTATATTGATGTATTTAACATTTGTGTCCAACCAGGTCGGTTTCCAGTAGGCACAGGTTCGAGTCCCGCTACGTTAAATTTTTCATATGTTTTCTAAATAATTATTTTTCTATCCTAAGTGTGGTAATATAACACTTTAAAAATGTAAAAAGATAAATCGATTAATTTTAACATAATTAATAGATATATATTTTGAGACATCGAAATCAGACATTCAGTTACAAAATATATTTGAAATATATATTTCGGGTTTAAATGATTATTGCGAAGCGGGAGCCGTAAAACTTGACAATGGGATGTATGGAACACACTAATCATACTTTGCTTTCTGTTTTATTTCGTATTTCCATTACCGTATTTCAAAAGGTATTGACGTACGAGTCATTTTTACGAGTTCTACTCTACTTTTCTGTGTCCTCAATGCATGTCTATATAGGTATGTCTGGAAATATTCTTGCTTTTAAAAGTTACTTTGGTGATAATAATATTGTAATGGGACATTTTTTATCAATCAGCAGGAAAATCATAAGTAAATAACGGTAGTGTCCTAATGGGAACCGAGTCTCAACACTGCAGTGCTATTTGCGGAATACAGCGTGAAGCTAAAAAAGTACCTCTACAATCTAAATGTTTTCAACTGTACGTTCTGAGGCACAGTTCTCACACGCACAGTCTTTGAAATTTGTGGGTTTAAATTTTTTAATATTTCTTTTCACTTTTACATTAAAACATTACTATAATATGGTAACATTACTAAGCTAAATTTTTTAAACATTTTTGTTAATTGTTAATCCACACTTAGGAAAGAATAATACTTATTTAGAAAACGTATAAAAATTTGAACGTAGCGGGATCCCCGCGCCTCCTGGTCGGTTTTCAGGAGGCGCGGGTTCGAGTCCCGCTACGTTCAAATTTTTTATACGTTTTCTAAATAAGTATTACTAAACTAAATTTATCTCCACCATGCACCAAAGAAAAGTTACTTACATACCGAAAGTAACGGATTTGTCACTTTTTTATAAGTTTTTTTTCTAATTCCTCTATAGCGTCCGCCATTTAGGCTCGTCTTAATTAAGTCACACATAAATTATACAAGTATTTATGTGAAATACAACATGTTTATTTGAATTTTGAATCATATCAAGACAAATCTTAATTTGAAAGTAAATTTACCTACGACCGGAGAAACGATAAACTTTTAACAAAGTTTATTATTTATCGTTATTGTAAAGGAAAGTTGCGGTGACTGATAATAGTGTTATATTTCTCTCAAATTGAGAACAGATCCTATATAATGTGACTTTAATCACTTTATACGACGCTCCCATTTCTATTTGTCTATTAAGGCCTCGGATACCAGAATTTGATTTACTAATGATTATTATTTATGGAGTTTGTTTATTCTTATTATATATAAATAATAATATAATCAACATTTGACAAAGATTAGCAAGCAGACCAAGCAGGTCATTTATGCATAATAATTAAAGCTTCTTTCTCTATACATTCACCTTCTTCATAATAAAGAATCCAAAATGAATTATTTAAAAATTATACATACCAAAATATAATATTTTACAAAAGATAGTAACAAAATATTTCTAATAATTTTAAAAAGAAATATATTTCAGCTATGAATTACAACTAAAAACAGCACTGCCCCATACAACAGCAGTCGAAGGGTCGTTTACCAAAGCTAGCAACGTAAACAAAGTATATACAACTAATGTGATAAATAATGTATGGAGGGCAAACATGGAAGTTATCCTGCATGCCGAGAGGGATCGGGTACATTTTCATGATCTTGCGGTTTGTGATACTGGCTTGTTAATATTAGTTTATAACCCTCTTACCGCATTGTGTACTAGAATCTTATCGGCGCAGGTACTTAATCACCTTAAACTGATTTCGTTATGAGTTTGTGTTATACTAAGGCTAGCTTAGCTAGCTAGCTTTGGTGAATTATCTTCATTGGTTTTGTATAGCGGAGTAATAAGTTTCGATATTTAGGAATTTGAATCGAGTATATTTTTGTATGATTTATGTCTTCGATAACGAAGACAATTGAAAACTTTTATACGATTTTTTTTGCTCTGTATCCTGCTCATACCAGGGTAGGCAAAGGGAGCCTGGGATCCTACTGTTAACACACTCCGTTCCCATTATGACTTTTCCATTCCTCACTAAGTAACTAAAAAGTGAAAATAGTCAATATTTCATTTCTTCTAGGTGAAATCGAACCCACAACCTGTCGCCTTTACACGACCCTTCGCCACGACATATCTCATCTCAATCCTTTCCAATTAATTTATATAATAATAATAAAACATACATTTTTAACAACAACCTGTAGTTCCAATTTTGTTTTTATATTTCCGTTGTGTTCCCTTTCAGTTGTAGTAATAATCGGCGGAGCATGCACACGTGGTCTCGAAAGAATATTTTGAATATACCGAATGAAACTCCGAGATTATTTTGTATATCGTAGCCCGCAAGACAATATTGAAAGGAGTGTATATTTATTGAAACAAGCAAAAAATATCTCGGTATTATATTGGTATGCATTGTAAAATTTCCGCTTGAATACTTATATGCATTTCGGGTAGTTTTTAACGGGACAAGCAGATTTAATCTACTTCCATATTTTTTGTATATAGATTAATAATAGATGTTATGTTCTAGATGCAACAGAATAATTAATTTTTTCAGCTTTACGCTGTATCACGCGTGTAACAGGGTAGGCAGAGGGAGCCGAATGCTAAACTGAAGAATTCTGGAGGCATTGCGTGTTGAGTAGAAGAACTCAACGCCGCGCTTTGGGTCGACAGTTAAGCGAAAAAATAAATAAATCAGCTTCACGCTGTATCCCGAACACAGCAGGGTAGGCAGAGGGAACCTAGTGTTAATACACTCCGTTCCCCACTTTTAAGTAAATATTTCATCTCCTCGAGTGGGGATTGAACCCACAACCAGTCAGTTTTACAGTCACACTTTGTGCCCCTGTGCCTCGACTGGCCTTGCGAAATAATAAAAAATAATAAATATTTCATTTTCTAGAGTGGAAATCGAATCTACAACCTATCTCGTTTCATTTCGTGTCACACTCTTGTGCCCCTGCGCCATGTTTGATTTCCTGAAAGGCATTCTTTTGTTTGAGCAAAACAGAGCCATATAATGAAGTTGGTATTATAAATACTTACCAACTAAGAACCTATTTCGTTAGACTTAGAGTTTTACCACGACGTATACTACCTAAATATAGTAACGAATAACCTAAACACATATTTTAAAATAGTTACTACGTAATACTTTAAGCGCTTACGTAAATTTAAATTTTAAAACAGTCTAAAAATCTGCTAAAATTTGTGGTCGACCAAGAAAAAATATGCAAGGCGGTGATCTCTCATTAACAGTGAGTAAGAGTCAGTTGTCACGTCGTGGGTCGCCCCCTCAATTTGTCCAGCCCCTAACGAATTCACCAAGTAATGTGTTTCATAAATTAATTTTATTTCGCATTGTTCTCTTACTATGTAAATTAGACGAAGGCGCTTCGCTTACAATTGCTTTGTGGTGTGGTATTAGAATTATGAAAATGGAATAAGGTTTTAAAGAAATAAACTAATTTAAAGGTGAAAATTGTTTTAGTTTAGCTATAGACCTAATAAATCTGCTTCACGCCGTATCCCGCACACGGCGGGATAGGCAGAGGGAACCTAGTGTTAAAACACTTCGTTTCTCGCCGAATTCTGGAGGCTTTGCATGTTGAGCGGCGGAACTCAACAGTGCGCTTTACCTTTATACCAGACCAAATAAATGAAAATATAAATTTAAATAGGTATTCCATCTCCTCGAGTGGGGGTCGAACCCACAACCAGTCGCGATAACATTTACACACTTGTCCCCTTGCGCCACGACTAACCTCATAATTATCATAATTTATTTAATAAATATTGACCTAGGTATCAGCTTAATAAAAATTATCTCTTGTAAATCGAATATCTTCTTTACAGTATACCGATTTAACCAAACTTTCATTTCCTACTACACTTACTGAGAAACGAATAAAAACTTTAATAATTCTTTTAGCATCAAAAAAAAAAAGATTTTATTATCAGAAAGGAGGTTGTTATTGTTAGAAAATAATTTTTATTGTAGCCGTTCCATTGTTGCCAGATGTTGAGTGGTCGGGAGCGCAGATCATTGGCTAAGCACGGCCGAGAGCCGGGTGAGGAGCTGGGCGAGGAGCCGGGTGAGGAGCCGGGTGAGGAACCGAGACACAATATTGCTCCTACAATATAGACGGATGTTTCCGCTTGATGCATTTTTGATGTTTTTCTGATGTGGGTCTATCGCTATCCGTCTATCTAAATGTGATGAATATTCAACGCGTTGGTTTTAGATAGATGCGTTGAAACGTTGTTGATATTCTATTAATTGATTTGTGTCTATCATTTATATTTCAAATGTATACGTTAAATCTGTATTTATTGTAACGTGACAGGAATTATTTTTAATTACATTTCATAATTTTAATATATTTGTAATATTCTAAGGGGGGTACAGGTGATTTTTTTTAAAAAAAGAAATACTTTTCCTACGTTTTACTTCACGCTTCACACTGTATCCCTTACATAGCACGGTACGGAGAGTGAACCTAGTGTCACACCGTTTCTCACTTTCCGCCAAATTTTTAAGGCAATGCGTGTTAAGTGGTGTATTAAATACCGCGATTTGCTACGTTGCGAAAGCGAGAAAATAAAAATATTAAATAGGATTCCAACTCACAACCGTCGCACGCTTATAGAGGCCATCGTGCACCATGACAGCCTCTATGGTATGTTGTTACTGCTATATTATTCGCTTTTACAACTTCCCCCAATAATAGTAGCCATCCCTTAATTTTATTAGATTGTTAAAATCAAAGATCTTTAACAGATCAGAAATAAGTAAGACCAGCATTCACATAACATAATCACAATCGTGTATAGTACAGCCAAAACTAAAGCACAATCTGTATCAAATAAAATTAATTTATATAATAAAAAACATTTTAACACAACGACTCCTAATTTAATCTACTAACAATATATAAATGGTTTCCAATCACTTATAAAATAATTTAATATTTTTAAATAAATTCTTATCCACACTTCTGCTAATATAATTCCGCTCATTTTACAGGGGTAACAATATCCCAAGGAGGCCATCAAATAAGAGACCTTCTATGCATAGATAAAGGACGTTCGATTGTCGTCAGCTAAATTGAATTTTTTAAAGGTCGAATCTTACAACGAATACATAATTTAACTTCAAATATTCCGTTTTCTGAAATTTTCATAAAGAATTGGACGATTTGCTTATTGCTATTATTTGTATCTAATTTAATTCCAACTTTACCCTGTGTTCCATATGTAGCAGGATAGGCACATGTAGTCTAGTGTTAAGAGACTCTGCTCTCCACTTTCCGCCAATTTCTGGATGCATTGCGTGTTGAGTGACAGAACTCAACGCCGAGCTTTTTCTCGACACCAGAGCGAAGAAATAAAAATATGAAATATTTAATTATTGAGCTCGAGTGGGAATCAAACTCACAACCTGTAGCCTGTACAGTACACTTTGTGCCCCGCCACTACAAACAGCCTCATATGCATTTGTATATTAAAAAGACAATTCCTTTGGTCTTTTTAATTTTCTTAATTAGTTACATCGTCGGCGCTCTCGTGGTGGGACAACAGACGGCCAACGAGGGCGGCGCACATTCAAAACACGGCGTATCAAGAGCTGAGTCAACCAGCCGCCGCTCCCTATTTGCACGGTATGAATCTGAAAGGTCAACTTTGCGTTCACAGACATTCCAATTTATCTATCGGGCTTTTAGTACAAATCTATTGTGGGGGGATTTTTAAATAGTTAGTATAATGATAATAAAAAAAATAATTATATGTTTGACGAATATTTAATAGGACAGTAGAAAATACCACTAGGAACGTGTATAAGTTTCTAATGGTATTTTCTACATAGGTATTTATATTTTTGGCGACGAGGCCAGTTGTGGCGCAGCGGCACGAGGTGTGACTGTAAAACCGACTGGTTGTGGGTTCGATCCCCACTCGAGGAGATGAAATATTTACTTAAATTTATATTTCTATTTCTTTGCTCTGGTGTCAAGGACAAGCGCGGCGTTGAGTTCTGCCACTCAACACGCAATGCCTCCAGAATTCGGCAGAACGT
The DNA here is from genome assembly GCA_013421005.1 of Heliconius erato x Heliconius himera. Classification (NCBI taxonomy): domain Eukaryota; kingdom Metazoa; phylum Arthropoda; class Insecta; order Lepidoptera; family Nymphalidae; genus Heliconius; species Heliconius erato x Heliconius himera. The sequence continues at coordinate 198,296 of JAATLQ010021253.1, read as the reverse complement.
GGGGAACGAAGTGTCTTAACACTATCTTCCCTTGATAACAAATATTTATCAAATCCAAATAAATGCTTAAAATTATTAAGAACATTGATGCCACATTCACGGCCCTTTTGGAATCTCAACGCGCATTGTGAGGATTGTGGGTCCCAAATTTCATTCGAGGATTACACTATCTATAGTCACAATATATAAATTAACTGTAGTCAAATTTTCTCAATTTCTTCGACAAAATTCGATTTTTGTGGGAAAATACCAAGTTATGTTCCGTGACAGCATACTTACTAGCTATATTTATCTTAAAAACTATTTGAAAGGACACTCAATGAAAGAAGTGATTCATTTATCTCCTTAGTTCATCACATATAACAAATAATATATTTTATTAATTTTATCCTAATAATCTTTCTGTACCCGTAATAAATTGAAAATAATAACAATTTCTGATTTAAATAACCTTTAACTTAACTAATTCGGTTCCCCAATAACTGAGTAGTATAATTATCTACTATGTAATCAGAAGCGATGCAAACACACTAGGTTAGTTAGCCGAGTACCGCAGAGGGCAGTAGAAGAGATTTATGTGCAACGCGAAAGTGAACCTGGATGTGGAACGCTTCTCGAACATTCTCGTACAACGTACATACGTAAAGCGAGGCTTATGTTCAGTGCTGCACAGGCTAAAGTTATATTGGTACAAGATACTATTTCCAATTAGCTTCTATATATTATTTTGAGTTTGATTGGTGAATTGATCAGTTTAGTTTTATTTGGCTACTATTGGTAGGGTCGACATAGGGAACCTAGAGTTAAGACAATTTTTCCCAAATTTCCGCTGCATTTTCGAAACGTTCCATATTGACTGGTGGAACATAACACCGTATCTTGTCTTGTTACGAAAAGGGAAACAAGGCAAAATAAACAGTTAATTTTCCTGAATGGGAATCTAATAGACAGCGGTCGCGTTAACAGTCACAAGCTACGCCACTGCGCCGCGACCGTTAACATTTAATTGATTAGTCTACATTTTTTTTATTGACAATATCATGTTTCAAAATTGTATCAACAGAGTCCTTCATGCATATTTTGTATGTAGAAAAATAAAAATAAAATAACTAAAATAATATTTTAGGGTTAGTTTATCGTATAAATAAATTGTTGGAGTCTTTTCAAATAATTATAATAAAATCATACTAAGGCAGTCGTGGTGCAGCGGCACAGTGCCAGACTGTAAGCGCGACGAATGTGGGTTTGATTCCCTCTCGGGGGAATGAATTATATTACTTAATTCCTTCGCTCTAGATTAAATTCCGACATGCAAGATGAAATCTCCAAAAAAATGAGCGCAAAGTACGTAACGTAGTAAAAAGAAAATAATAGACATAAATCGTAACACTGTCCATTATAAAAATATTAAACTGAAACAAAGAGAGTAGGTGCAACAGTCGCGCAACTATAAAAGAAATACCTACTATAACGAATGTTTTATCTTAAAGCTAAAAACTTTATACTTAAACTAAACCAACATTTCAATAGAAATAAGGTAGGATTTGAACGTCAAACGTTTAAAATAATATAAATTACAGCAACCATGTAGATTTTTCGAATGTGGTGCGATAAAAATTTTGCTAAATCACAAATTTAATAGAGAAGTCCCATATTTTTTTATTATAAATTAAATTTAAGTTTAAATATAAAAATATGGCAAAATAAATATTGCTAAATATTTCTCTATTTTAGTCTTAACTTGTTAAAATTGAAGATGGAAAGATGACTCTATAAGAAAGTTTTTTATTTATATTCAATGTCATGGGTAACTACAACCTAAATTATAACCACCTATCGAAAAGTTACTAACAATTCGATAATCTCTAGATAAAGTATCGAAAGTGAAAAATCACAAATGTTTTTACTGCTCTTTTGAAGTACAAAAACGAGTATTTTAAATAAGTTTTTTCTAAAATTTCAAATAATAGTAGTTTATGATTTTTTTATACGTGTATACAGGGTGGAAGTGTAAGCACCACATTAAATGAAACCACAGTTTTAACTACTCTATAAGAGCCTAATATAAATCAGAAAAAAATTAATTTCCAAAAATGAAAAAGTTATTTTTTCTAACAAAAAAAATAGTAAAATTGTCATTTTAAAATAAAACGCCACGACGCACGCACACATAAATCTATCAAAGGAACACCGCCGCACACAGATCGTTCCGAAATCGAGTCGTAAGCATTGGCGATAAAGTTCAAAGTTGTTTAACCTTTAGTAGTATTTGTGTAGTAGGAAGTGTTTATTGGGATCTATACGTAATCGCGTCACACGAAATACAGGTAAGAATAAAAATCGTGAAATGAAAAAAAATCCTACGTCCAAACTGTTGATGCATCTTGATTAATTTCTTTAGGTATAGGTTTGAAATATTTTATCCTAGCTGTTTCCGTAAATGGAGCGCTGCCTCTTCCAGTATAATCGAAAATTACCCTTATTACTAGTTTAAAACAGCACTAAAATAAATTTACAATTTTTCACTTTCCATATTTTACCTAGAAACCGTTGATTTTTTTATTATTTTCACAAAAAAAGTCCCTTGCTCATAGCAGAATTCAATTTCATGTGGTCGTCGCGGAAAAATGGAATCGATGCACTGACATTGCAATATATCTATGTATGAAGTGACGTAATATTTTAGAGGCCAGTCGCGGCACGAGGTGTGACTGTGAGACTGACTGGTTGTGGGTTCGATCCCCACTCGAGGAGATGAAATAATTACCTTAATTTATATTTCCATTTCTTCGCTCTGGTGTCGAGGTTAAGCGCGGCGTTGAGTTCTGCCACTCAACCCGCAATGCCTCCAGAATTCGGCAGAAAGTGGGGAACGGGAGTGTCTTAACACTAGGTTCCCTCTGTCTACTCTGCTGTGTGCGGGATACAGCGTGAAGCTGATTTTTTTAATATTTTGAACAATGAAATATTTTTTACTATATTATTATAACTATTATTATACTGTATCAGTAGTCGTAATTTTTTATCTATCTTTATCGTATGTCACCAAGTTTCTATTTACTTAGTAAACTTTTATATACATCAATAGAGATAATTTAGATGATTATATAGATTATAAAGAGGCCAGTCGTGGCGCAGGGGCACAAAGTGTGACTGTAAAACCGACTGGTTGTGGGTTCGAGCCCCACTCGAGAAGATGAAATATTTACTTAAATTTCATCCTCCATTTCTTCGCTTTGGTGTCAAGGCAAAGCGCGGCGTTGAATTCTGCCACTCAACACTCAATGCCTCTAGAATTTGGTAGAAAGTGGGGAGCGAGCGTCATAACACTAGGTTCCCTCTGCCTACCCTGCTGTGTGCGGGATATTTTTAGAGATAATTTATATGTATACGTGTAAATAAAAATATAATATATGTAAATATTTAAAGAGCACAGTAAATTCATATATAAAATCAAAAACATAAATGTATGATATCATACATTTATGACTGGTAAAGTCAAGGTGACTCGGTGCTCCAACTCTGTATGCAACTGCCAACTTTTAGGTCACAAACTGGCTAATTAAAACGACGAACTCGCAAAATGTTACACGACGTGGAAGCTGCTCTGACCGCTCCCCGTTTTCAAAGACTACACTTAGGTACTACTTGTACTTTTTAAATTAATATCTATTGCCGACCATATATTTATTTTAAAATACAATGTTATTAAGGTTAGTAAAATTATAATATTAAAAAAACATTACAATATTTTAAAAGAGTATATTGAAGTAGTAGAAGCAGTAGGTATAAGTATATAGTCAATATATCATAGAAAATAATACTGTAAATTTTATTACTAGTAAGTTTTATTGAATAACGAAGTAACGATAATATAAAAAATAAATAAACGAAAAAGAAATTCACAAATCTTAGCTTAATACTATAGACATAGGCATATGTAGGTATCATGTATGTATGTATATAATAATAGGCAAAGAAAGTAAGAAAAAAACAATAGGATTCACAATCCACACAAAAGAGTTATTTTCAATCGAACCGCGAACCGCGGCCTGATTAGCCTCTATCTAACATTCATTCCTGGCTAACGGCTGGCGCTCGCATTCCTTCCGATTGCCAATCGACATGAGCATCAGAGCCTTCGGTAAACACAATACATGCACTGGGCCCCGATGAAACCGACTGAACCGCGGCTGAAGATGAGAGCTCCGTAAATAATAACACATGGCCGCGGTTTCAATACTCGTTTATAAGTAGTTTCAAGAATAATGAAAATGTACGCTTTGTGGTTTTGTGTTTTTTTTTTAATATTATTTTATTATTGGTGTTTCTTGCTTAGATTGTTAAAATAAATGTGAATTATAATTTTATAATTATATGAAGAACTAATTAGGCCAGGCGTGGCGCAGAAACACTTGAGTGTGACTGTAAACGAGACTGGTTCTTGGTTCGATCCCCACTTGAGGAAATAAAATATTTATTAATTTCTATATGACGTCGATTCTGAAGATGTGACGTTGAGTTTCACCTCTTAACACGCAATGTCTCGAGAATTCGGTGGGAAATGGGGAACGGAGTGTCATAACACTAGTACCTAACCTCTTCCTACCCTGCTGAGTGCGATACAGCGTAAAGCTGAAAAAAAAAAACTAGGTATATTAAAAAACAATTTTTATAATGATAACTAGAGAATATTCAAAAATGAGGCAGCAAAATCGTAGAAATAATTTTCACACATTCTTAAAGGCTTACTCGCTTAAGACGGAGCGCTCACCCAACGCGTGTTTTTTAAATCCTCGCCCTAATAAATTATTCTATACGGTTGAGTGCATGAGAAAGAAAAGGCATTATCTCGTATTATTTACATCTGGCCTAATGTGTTTTAACCAACATAAAGTAAGAAATGAATAATATAAAATATATTTTTTGTTGTCGTTTTTAATATAAAAAAAGGAATGTAATACAATATAAACTTAGATGTAAAGTGAGGAACGAAAATGTCTCAATGGGAACGGAGTGTCTTAACACTAGGTACTCGAGTTACCTCTACCTACTCTGCTGTGTACGGAATACAGCCTGAATCTAAAAAGAAAATAAAGTACACGCAATTATTTTATTTAATCTATAAAACCATAATTTGAAAACTTTAAACTTACACATTTTATGTAAGATAGTTAATGTTTAACCGGGTATGTTGTGAATATTAAAGTTTTGTGCAATAACACATTAGTTATAATAAAAAAAACAAATCAGCTTCACGCTGTATCCCGCACACAGCAGGGTAGGCAGAGGGAACCTAGTGTTAAGACACTTCGTCCCTCACTTTTCGCCGATTTTTTCAAGTCAATCTGTGTTGAGTTGCGGAACCCAACGCCGAGCTTTTGCTTCAACAGCAGAGCAAAGAAATGAAAATAATAATAAATAATAATTAATTCCCTCGAATAGGGATCGAACCCACATCCGTCACGTTACAGTAACCCTCTTATACCCTGCGCCACGACGGGCTCAACTTAATTTAGTTCTTATCATTTTCATACAAAGATTATTAGATAAAAACACAACTGCCATCATTGTACGCCATCACAATAAATTATATCTACATCACCCTGACACCTCGTGATGAAGTGTCGATTCTTGCATCATATTGCTCTTAGAAAAATATCTTCTTCATTTCCGCACATCGATCATATGGCCGACGACGGTGGAGAGGTCTTCTAATTCTGATAGATCGCACATATTTATTACATACGACCCCTCAATTTGTTTAATGTGCACACGCTAACGGTTAATTACGTTTTGTTTCGTTAGTTTTACTAGTATTTTCTTTAAATAATATAGTTATTATTATATAGTTATTGTGATCTGTTTTTAAATTAGTTATATTTTGTTATGTAACATGAAGTCTAAGGCGTAGGTAACGCTTCTCTTATGCCATGGTATAATAACATAATTTTTTAATAATTAAAAGAAAATGTATTTCATTCTTAGTTTTTATTTTAAACGTTACTTAACAATAAACATTGCACCAGTAAAATTTTGTTTCTTTTTTCCAACTTGAAGCCTGGACTAGGATAGTATACAAAAAGAGCATGATATTAATACACTCTATTCTCCACTTTCCGCTAAATTCTTACAGAGCGTCTTGTGTCTACTGTATGCAACGTTTTATCTTACAAGAACGGAAAATTAAAATCAATTTAAAACAAAATCATTTCTCCGAATAGGAATTGAATCTACAACCATCGCGCTAACGATGAGACGCTGTTGATGTAACGTAAATTTAACATTTCTACAATTTAAATTTAAAATGAAATACTTAATATTTTCATTTTATCAATATAATAAGAAAGCAAAGCGCGGCGTTCTGCCACTCAACATGCAAAGCCTCCAGAATTCGGCAGAAAGTGGGGAGTGCCTCAGTGGGAGCGGAATGTCTTAACACTAAGTTCCCAGGTTCCCTACACCTACCCTGCTATATGCGGGATACAGCGTGAATCTAAAAAAAGACATTTTTAAATATACACGTAATAAATTTTTGAATACTTTAAATTTATCTAAAAACTTAACACATTTTCTTTATAATAGTTAATATTTAACCGAGTACGAGTATATTGTGAATATTATAATATTATGTTACGTTCACGCGATGTCGGCGTATCAGTTTGCGTGAAGGAAATTGCCGTATTTCGTCTCAATTCGATCAGACACCGGCAACTGTTGCTTTATTATCGATTTCGCTCAAATGTAGATGTCTATCTGTGTCTATGGGGTGTATTGACACTAATAGCTGCATTCATAGCCGCTATACTGATGAAATAAATTCTGTCTTCTTCTCTTATTAAATATAGGTATGTTATTTTTTAAGATTTTGTGGGAACGTCATTATAATATAATATAGAAGGAAAATGTCTAAACCTACACGGTAGTTGTAAGTTCCATTCCTAGAAGGTGAAATGTTTATATTTAAAATATGTCCGTATAGGGGAACTCAGTGACTTAACACTAGGTCTGTCTATCCTGTTGTGTACGGTATACAGCGTGAAAGTGATTCTATATTCATATTTGCGATTTGTTCATACAAAACGTGACAACCCGTTGATTTGACAAGCCAGCATGTGATTTGATTATTATTTCGCATAGATAAAATATTTGTATAAAAATAATGTGTAACCATACACATTATTTTTATACAAAAAAATATCTCTCTCTCTCTCTCTCTCTTTATCTATCAAAAAAAAATTACAGAATATAATAGACACTTTAAAAAAATTAAATAAGAATAAATTTACACAGATTATTATCATTTATAAAAGTCAAACGCTAATTTATTAAAAGGAACGATTATGACGTCAAATATATTTGTTATACCGTCACGTAATAAGATGGAACATCAGCTACACACCCTCATCAAAACAAAATACAAAGCTTTAAATGGAACTGTGACAACGGAGACATTTTATAGTTCGTCTATTCTAATAAAACAATGAAAATTCCTTGAACTAGAATGTCCAGTTCGTATTATTTAATTATAGATAACTAGCCTGTTTCTCTTTTAGCTTCGTTTAACAGCAAAAATTATTTATCAAAAGATAAAGTATGAAAAAAAAATAAAACAATTTCCTAAAATTCAAATATTCTAAAGCACAAAAGTAAACTACTAACATCAATATATTTTAAAATTTTACTAAATATTTAATAACTACGAAACATAAATCAATCGTGATCGATTAATCATATAATAAATTCATATAATTAAATTATAAAATTGTATGCCACCTTTATATACGTTACTTCCAAGTATCATCAAATAAATTGTTCATATTGCAAATTATCTAATATAAAAATATCTATCCATTCGATCGCTTTGCACATACAGAGATAGCAAAAAATATATTTATTTTTTGTTAACAAAACACCTCGTAAATTATACCTAATAGAACTGTCATACTACCTCTCAGTGCAAGCACGACCCGACTCGCTTTGCCTTCTAATATCCCAAAAATTAGGCGGAAAATGAGAAACAGAGTGTCTGAACACTATATATCCCACTAGCTACGCTATTACAAGCAAACCCTCCGAAAAAAAGAAAAAAAAAAGAAAAACAAATTATAACGAGATACAATTAGCGATAACAGATAGTGATGTGAAAAAACCGACGACTAGTGAAGTAAGTTCTTGCTTCTTTAAATCACTCTATAACTCACCCACATTACTATTCATTAGGGCGAATGAGCTCTGCAGGTATGGACGCTGTCCAGCTGGCATTGGAAAGCCACCGCTATTCGCTTTTACTTAAGCTCCATAATGTCGACCATATTCTATGAAATGTAAACTTCTGTATACGGATAGCTATACTAGCAGTATATGAGTGGTATTACGCAAGGTTTGGTGGTGAGCGCTCGGGCTCCGCTAATGTTCATTGTAAAGGCAACAAATAACCTCCAATCAAACTGACGCCCGACCGCAATTTGTTCGACGAAAGAAATATTGTGCTCCTCAACAGAAGTACGAACTAAATAAATATATTAGTGTTTAAATCAAGAATTTCTTAAACTTGAAAAGATTTCTTGGTTTTTAAGGAATATTGTTTATAATAAATAAGCACTTTTTATTAGGGTGTGTTCTTTAGGTTTTGGTTTTGGATTTCGGTTTTGATTTGCTCTTTCGACGGCGGCGCTATCCTATTATTAAATTCGATATCATCGCTTTGGTGACAAAGAAAGTGAACTAAGTAATTTAATATGCATAAGTTCTGGCTTGACACTCGTCACTATCAAATCAACGATGTAGTTTCATTTTCTTAACTAAATAAGCACTGCCATTAGTTTGTACCATATATAACTATTAAATCAACACTAAATAAATGGACAATGTGTGTGAATCTTAAAAAATGTCAGTCTAAACTGTTATTTGGTTAAATTTTTACAATCTCATGTTAAAAAGTTTAAAGTTTTAGAACATTAAATGTCTTGAATGAATTGTGTTTTTTTTAATTTATTTTTTTCAGCTTCACGCTGTATCCCGCACACAACAGGGTAGGCAGAGGGAACCTAGTGTTAAGACACTCCGTTCCCCACTTTCCGCCAATTTCTGGAGGCATTGCGTGTTGAGTGGCGGAACTCAACGCCGCGCTTTCCCCTCGACACCAGAGCGAAGAAATGAAAATATAAATGTAAATAAATATTTCATCTCCTCGAGTGGGGATCGAACCCACAACCAGTCGATTTACATGCACACTTTGTGCCCCTGCGCCACGACTGGCCTCTTGATGAATTGTGTTATAAACAAATTAAATATAAAACTAAATAATGAAACATGAGAAACACAACAGATAATTCAGTAAAAATAGTTAAAGCAAACTTCAAAAATCACTCGACTGCAATGATTAATTTTTAATAGCTTTAAAGAATATCGCGGCGAAGTTAATATCTTTAGATGTTTCAAAGTTGCCGCGCGGTTGCTACTCGGTCGAAGTCCTGAGCCCAAGTTCAATCGTACTTTAAACGAGTTAATCCTCTTTTAATAAGTGTTGATGCTCGCCTCACTGTGGTCTCGCGAATCTCATTTCGCTGTGCTCTAACTAGATGAATTTTCGACTTTTAAGTTTTTATAACTTTTTACAATTCACCTTTGTGTTGTTTTGATAATGTTATTCTCTTTAATATGTAAAAACCTGTTTGCCTTTTTTTATGTGGTTAAAGTTGCTTTTTTTTATTTATGTATATACGTAATTAATTTAATTATTACGTTTTATTTATAAAAGAATTTGAAAAGTCAAATATTAGGTACAACAACATTGCAAAATATTAACAAAATCTAATGTCGACACAGCATTTTTCTATATATTTTTTAATTATTATATACATAGACAAAAAAGTGAAGTAAAACAATAAGAACATACTTTTAAGTATTTCCTGCATTTCCCCGAAAATTAGACTTTTTGGTTCACATAGGTTCATTAAGTACATTTAAATTAATTGCTCTATTCTCTAAACATTGAAGCATTTTAAATTAAACTGATAGATTTATAATGTCCAGCATGATATATTTTACTTATTTTGCGTCGTAAAACAAACTCGATTGAGTTAATTTCGACGGAATGGTTTTTACGGTTTTCTCACTTTCTGTTACGGTTTATTTTACCCGACGGTATCATCTCTAGGAAATTGTTTCCCGGAATTTTTCGTGTGCTGAAAAAAAAAGAAGCAGTGAATTGCCAATCCGTACGTTGGTATACCTCCAGCATTGTTTTATGTCGATTTCAATATTTAAGAGGCTCCGAGGGTAATTTTTGCTGCTGTTCCTATTGTACTTTATGAAAATGTTTTTTGCAAGGCAACTTTGCTTAGTAGCTGCCATTTTTTGGTATGCAATACTATACACCGCACGCTATTTTGCTTGAATGTAAATTTTTGTAAAATTTTTAATTGATATTTTTTCTTTCCTTTTTTATTTTACGTCCGAATTGTGAGAGTACTTAGGAAATATCTTTTGATACGTCACTGTGTTTTTAATTAGTTGTTTATTTATTGATTTTTATTTTTATTAATCTAATCCAATTTATCTATTAAATAAACTTTGTTTATTGTCTCTGTAGTTAAATAATAACTAAGCAAAAACACATTAGTCTAATCTTAATATTTCACAATTAAAAATATAGAATATATAATTTAAAAAAAATCACTAAAACAATATATTTATCTGTATCTGTTATATAAATATAGATGTGCCGTATGGAGTAACAACATAAAACGAATGTTATGATGAATTCGACAGCCCTCCAGCCGCAAATCCAATTCTCGTTGGTACGCTTACTTTTATTGTTAATGAAATCGTAAACATATATGCTCTCTAATAAAATAGACAGTAAAACCATCGCATTATTGCTAATTCTAATGGCCACTGTCAATCTTTAAGTTGCCAGGTTAATTTTATTAAGCTTACTTGTTGTCTATAGAGTAACTGATACGTATATATGTTTTGTAGGATTTTGTTGTGCCTAATTTAATTTATAAAATACATTTTGATGGTCCCTAATTAAAATATCGAAAGTGAACAATAAAAGTATCTTTTATTGTTGTTTTGAACTACCAATAGAGGTAGTCGCTTAAAAATACATAAATAAATACTTTTTGAAATTTTGTAAAAAACATAGAAAATATTTTTGCCTAAATACTTTACCTATGAGCATCGATTTATTTTTGTAACATCATTTTAATACTCTGTACGTAAAGTTGATCTATTGGCATGATTAAATATTACAAAAAAAAACGATTAAGAGCGAGTAGGTCCCACTCATCGAGGATTTCGTAACAATTTTATGATCAGAAAATCGTAGATGAACAAAAAGTTCTCATTTTGTATGAAATTAAATACAAATATAACTACTAATGCCTATTAAGTATATTTTTGGATTTGTTTTTCCTTTATTTGTAATGTATGTGAGGCCGGAATGTGACTGTAAAACCGACTGGTTGTGGGTTTGATCCCTACTCGAGGAGATGAAATATTTACTTAAATTTATATTTCCATTTCTTCGCTCTGGTGTCGAGGTTAAGCGCGACGTTGATTTCTGCCACTCAACACGCAATGCCTCCAGAATTCGGCAGAAAATGGGGAACGGAGTGTCTTAACATTAGGTTCCCTCTGCCTACCCTGCTGTGTGCGGGATACAGCGTGAAGCTGATTTAATTTTTTTTTTGTAATGTATGCTCTTGATTACAGTATATAAATAATAATAATACTGAAAAACAGCAAAAAAACGATGCACGAGCTCCTATGTCTAAAACTTAAGTATAACAAGCAGTGGATCGTAGACTAGTATATTTGATATTAATTTCAGCTTCATATCTCTACCTGATCTTGATATAAGTAGTCTTGATAGACAGACGCACAGACAGACATTTAGACGAAGAACCAAGTAATCCTATTAAAGTTTTATATTTTCTTTCATACGGAACCTAAAAATACAGAAATAATCATATATAGGTAATTATTTCTAACATGTTAGCCCACCAAAATTATTTTGTACTTAAAGGATGTAAATATTGCTCGACGCTATCGTGTGAAATATCAAATATTTTCAGTAATGAATGTCTTTTAGAGATAGCGCGAATGCCAGGCGAAATAATTTCCGTCATGTCAATCACGGGTCTGAGTTGACCGGTTGTACCCCACCCAGCTAATGAGTTCACGAACGTTTTCAAGTATGTACGTAGATAGTACTGTATACACACATAGATGTATATATCACAAATAAATAAATCAGCATCATATGCGGAGTACAGCGGGTTCGGGAGAGAGAATCTAGTGTTAAGTTCCTCGTTTTCCTCCGAATTCTGGAGACATTGCATGTTGAGTGGCGGAGCTCAAAGCCTCGCTTTGTCTCGACACCAATGCGCAGAAATGAAAATATACATTTAAATAAATATTTCACTTCCTCGAGTGGAGATCGAACCCACGACCAGTCTCGCTTACAGTAACACACTTGTGCTCCTGTGCCTCAGACATATGTATATATATATGGTATTTAACATTTTCATATCATAACATAAAAATGTTAAATACCTCTAGGGCTTTAAAACGTAAACAACAATGTCACTATGTCATTTCCTAACTAGAACAAGCTAAACCGTGTACATACATATAAACACTATCTACTATCTAGAACGTTTTAAAAGAATTTTGTAGACAAAACGGCAAGCAAGTTTTATGGGCAACACTTCGAAGGCTGTCGCGGCTGACCGCAAGTAGCCGGCCAAGTCGGAAACATTAAGGTTCCATCAACGGCTATATTTTCCGGCGGGCGCTGAATTTTCCGGCTAAATTTTCACAGAGGCCGGGTCCGTCCGGCAAGTCGACACGCCTTTGCACTCAGACACTTGGAAGGATGAAGTGGAATTGTGTACCCTACTGGCTCAATACTGATATATCACATAGATTTTACTTTAAAGATGCGAAAGGTGAAGTTTTCAACACGTTATAAGAGGCTCTTATAGGCCAGATAGAATGTAATAGGAATAGGAAAATGCTTGTTTATTCTGGAGAAATGGAATAGAAATGTTTTGTTTATATGAGTGTTGTTCACAATTTTTGTTTGTAATATAAAAGTATCATATAATAAGTGATAATATATCACCTCGTTGTTTAATTTTTACTAAATGGGTACAATTGGAAACGAGGTAAAATGTATGTACGAGTATAATCAATGTATTAGATTTTTTTTCGTTAAAGATATACGCTAAACTTGCAGATTTTTTAAACCAGCGGATGACAAATAACGAATGACGAATGAATGCTGAAGGATGATGGATGTTGGAGGAAGGATGCTGCGTAAATGAAAAGAAATATCATACTCACAAGACACAATCTCTCAATAAGTGTCACATCAGCCCTTCCACGTTCTCCTTTCTCGTTCTCCGTTCTCCTGTTGGATATAAGCCTGCTCCAAGGTTATACGTGCTACCTGCATCCAGCGGGTTCCCGCGGCCTTGATCATATCGTCCGTCTATCTGGCGGAGGGTACGTCCACCGAATATCATATGGTTCGCGGCTGCTACTCGAGAATCTCTCCGCCCCAATGGCCACCTGTTCTCCTCGCTATATATATGTCAGACCACTTCTAATTTAGATGAGCAATTCTTCTAGCACTTTAGCAAAATTTTCTTCTCGTATGGATATCCTCATTTATAATTTAATAATGTAGGGAAATACCAAGCATTGCGTGTTGAGTGGCGAGACTCAACGCCGGACTTTTGCTTTAATGCAAGAGCGAAGAAATAAAAATATTATTCATCCACCCGAGTGGGAATCGAACCCACCTTTGTGCCCCTGCGCCACGATGGCCTCAATTTTTATATTAAAGTAATCATCAGCTTCACGCTGTAACCCGCACACAGCAGGGTAAGCAGAGGTTAAGTGTGTTAAGACACTTCCGTACCCCAATTTCCGCCGAACTCTGCTGGAGGCATTGCGTGTTGAGTAGCGGAACTCGACGCTGCGCTTTACCTCGACACCAGAGTAAAGAAATAATATAATAATAAAAAAAATACTTCATTTCTTCACGTGGGAATCGAACCCAAAACCCGTCGATTTTACTGCGCCACAATTATATTAAAGTACGAATGTGAAATATATATATAACAAACTGTAACACGTCCTATCTAAACTATCGTTAAGTTTTAGTGCAAGGCGATTTTAAGTATAACATAAGTACACACACAGTACACTTAAGTACTTAAGGTAGCGCTGTAAAATGTATGATGAAAATATTTCAACCGTCTAGGAAAATGACGTGTCGGGAGAGAGATTTTTCACGGGATTAAAAATTCTTTCTAAACTACGTAATGGTTTCTTGTAAGCATACACTCTTTTCTTTCTTTTATTTATAATATATACAGTGTAATATAATTCACATTTCATTTAAATTATGATAACAACAACAATTAACAGTTATAAGTATATCAAAAGGAATTTATGGTTGAGAAAAATATATTTGATAATTTTCAATATCTCTATCAATATATCTCTATACATTAGGTTAAATAGATATTATTTACAAAATCACGTTAGTATATAAAAAAAGTTTTTTTTTTTCAGCCGAAGATCTGGAGGCGTTGCGTGTAGAGTGGCGGAACTCATCGCCGCGCTTTCCATCAACACTAGAACAAAGAAGTGATAATATACAATATTTTATTTCCTGTCGCGTTTACAGTTACACGACTGTCCTCACAAAAGCAAAAAGGAAATATTTTATCATTATTTTATATAGGAAAAGACAATTCAATTTAATGTAGAATAATCCTCCTTTTACTTTAATAAAATGTGATTCATGTCTTGAGACAACTCACTTATATTCCGCCTTTTCCTTTGTTTGAGTTTTTTAAAACACGAATATAGGTACTACAAGTTTATAGCGGCTCTCGTGAAATGACACCTAAGGGCGTCTTCGGAGCCCCAACAAACGTCCCGTGAAATTGAAACGGCTAGGGCCTTACCGAACTATTGCCCTGCACCATACCTTTTGATTTTATCTTTATTTCATCTCTATAAAAAAATGTTAGTCTTTAAAATAAACTTGGTTAGTGTTTATATTAAAAGATTGTCTACGAGAAGTTCAAGCAAGTCTATTTATGCTAATACTTTATATTATTTTATCTTTTTTTTCAAATTCACACTGTAACCCACACACAGTAGAGTAGGCAGAGGAAACCTAGTATTAAGACACTCTGTTCTTTATGTTCCGCTGATTTCTGGAGGCATTGCATCTTATAGGGCGGAATTCAACTCCGCAATTTTACCTTGACTAATGAAAATATTAAATTTTTCATTTCCTGGAGTGGGAATCGAGTAAAGAGGCATTTCTGGCCCCTGTATATCTTCACATGAAAATATTCGTTTGAGTTATTTTATAATAAAGGATATATTTTTTATACTTTGTAAATGTTATTCATTTCCCGTTGTCTTTTTCCTAGCCATTGCATATATATATAATTAGGTACTAGAGAATCTGAGCAGCTTTGATCGCTTGAGCTATACAAAAATTTTCAATCAAATCAAACCAGCTTCACGCACCCAGTAAGATAGGCAGAGGGAAACTAGAAAATGTGCTATAGGCTATATAACATTACAGTATATTTCTTAAGTTAGACGTATATAACTAAATAACAATAATTATGAACGCCATTGAAGTCGCCATCGCTGCAGAAATAGTAAAATATGCAAGTACATTATACAAAAAAATTAAATTTCATTAGTTCTAATAAAAGTCCGCGACACCATATCCCATATAAATAAGCCACAATAAGGCATTTTCTTACAAAAATAATTGATAATTGTAAGGTTTCCGTTGCATTGACCGTTTCTTATAAATAAAATTGAAGAGTCTGTTTGTGATTTCAATGTTTGGATGTGATTATTTACATGATACACAAATACAAAAGTACAAAAAAAATTGTCTATCTGTCTGTCTTTTTAGTTCCCCAGCCAGAACAGCTGAATTCATTTTTATGAGATTTTCAATGATCTATAGAATTACCGGCCGATAGGTTATGGAGCAAAACATGGGCTACTTTTTATCTCGGAATTTACACGGTATAGGGATTTTCGTGTGAAAAAACATTTTACACTTTTGCCATGCGGGCATACATATATGTACGAGTATATATATATACTATATAAAAAAAATTAACCTTTTTATTTAATAAATATGATAATTTTTGCGAGCAATATCAAATAAAATCCCAAATCATTAAAATTACTATTTTTTAAGTGTATAGACCGAACTAAAATAAACAATCATTCTTTCCAAAATACACTCATGTAAGCGTTCAGGAAGCTCATTTTGGGCGACATTTTCTTAAAACAACAAATTCCTTGTTACCTAGCAACGGTTGTTTGGCGACGATTGTAATAAACATGGCAGAATAAATTTTATGTCAAATTGAAAGATATTTTAATATATTAGTATTTATCGAGAATATTACAAATATTTTATATGATATTTTATCACAATCGGATCAGCGGTTTGGCTCTGATCGCGTCACAGACAGACAGACAGAGTTACTTTCGAATTTATAATGTAAGTATGGAGCTATCGATAAAAAAAACAAATCTAAACATAAAAGCAGAGAAGTGAACTATGAAATTATAAACACTGACAGTCTCTATATAGTCGTTATACATTTATCCGTATTTTATGAATTTTTAGTAAGTAAACTTGTCGAGAACGAGATGAGCATGCCGCTTATCCGTGCGATTATACGAAAGCACGTAGTAGGGATTTGTTAGATATAAAACTTAGTACATTCCACCGTATACCATACAGTATGAATTGTTTTAATAAACATATATTATCATTTAGGCCTAACTTAGCATAAAGTGTGGATTACATTGAAATTAAGCAATTAAGGTAATATAAAAAGCTAAAACTCTTAATATTTTGGTTGTAGGTTCGATTCGCTTAACAAAGCACGGTGCGAGGCGTTGAGTTCCGCCGCTGAAGTGGAAAGTGGAGAAAGGAGTGTCTTAACACTAGAGTCTCCAGCTTCTTCTACCTTCCCTTATTTGCAAGGCTAAAGATAAATCACAAATCTAAGATAAAGCATAAATCTAAAAAAAATATTAGAAAATAAGAATTAAAATGAAAACTTTTTAATTACACTTTTATTCTTACAGTTTAGCACAAATGCTTGTTTTACTTTTGTTAACGCGGGATTTCAGATATTTCTCGCTTCACTACTTTTCATCTCTATTGTGTAAAAGCAACCGCCATAAATTTCAAGTGTCGAGAAACTAAAAGATTCCATAGTGAATGATTAAATTATTTTTTTCTTTTTTTAATATTTCAGTTATAAAATATATTTTTGTATTGCGTTTTATTGTTTTTGTAAACATAATTTGACATAAAAAAAATTAAAATTTTGATTATGGTAAGAGCGATATCGTTTTATTCTATTTATTTTAAAACAAAACATTATTATATTTATTAAGCTTTTGCTAATCATTCAACAGGGGCACAACGCGTGTGGCTTTAAACGCGACTATTAGTAGGTTCGATTCCCACTCGAGAAAACGACGTATTTAATATTTTCATTTCTTTGCTCTGGTGTCGCGGTAAAATGCGGTGTTAAGTTCCGCCACAGAATTCGGCGGAAATTAGGGATCCGAATGTACCTCAATCTACATACAAAAAAAATTTGTGTGTTAAAAAAATTAATTGTTACTTTTTTAAAAATAACTTTAGACATTTATTTTGTACAACTTATTGGATACAGGGCTCTCTGGATGTGTGTAATATAAAAATGTCGTCGGAAAAAGCTTTTACTGCCGGTTATTTCTACTGGGAACTGTAAGCAGCCGTACATGTGCTATCAGGTTGGGTATAATATTTGCTGCAGCGTTTAAATACACACATATTCCTTGTAAATGTAAACTACAAATAAACAAAATGTAAAATTCTATGTAAATTATAATATTTTAGTGTTTTATACACATAAAGCGAAGATAAATCCTACCCTATTCAATACATATCATTGGATAGGAAAATTGAATTTCCTACAATTTTTATAAATAAAAATCGCCATTGTGGCGCAGTGGCAGCATCTGACTCCAATCAATGGTTCTAAATTCTTTTCATTTCCCCGCGCTGGTAAACAGAGGAGGCTTTAGACGTACATACATACTTGTACTACCGCAAATTTGTCGTCAAAAAAATATCTTCTATATTAATAAGCATTATATGAATTTAAAAAATATATACATTTGCTCGTTATTACTGCATAGATTGGATAAAATAGATCAGCTTCACGCTGTATCCCGCACACAGCAGGATAGGCAGAGGGAACCTAGTGTTAAGACACTCACGTTCCCCACCTTCCGCCAAGTTCCGGAAGCATTGCGTGTTGAGTGGCGGAACTCAATCATTAATATATTATCATATTATCAATAGATTGGATATTGGTCATAAAGTTGAATTTGAAAATTAGTAATAGTGTGCTCGCTCTAATCAATAAACACTATACAATTAGAACAATTTATGATGTTTATTGACTTAAATATATTATCTAATTATACAAAATGTGTAACATTTAGCAACTTTTATAAAATTGGTCTGTGTCTGAACAGTTAAATCCTCTCGCATTCATTAGTTCCATTCTAACTACTACTCATAATCCTCTGTCGACGAACCGATGATACACATATGTATAGCTCATATTATATATAGAGTTCATGGTATATCACAGTGAGGCAATATAACGTCAGAAACAATATTTTTTTAGCTCTCGCTGTATCCCGCACATCATACAGCAGGGAAGATAGAGGGAACCTAATATTAAGACACTCCGTTGGTACGAAAACCGGACAAGCGCGAGTCCAGCTCCGTCAACCGAGGTATCCGTACAAAAATTGTAGGGCTCTAGCTTTTTCTGAAATGCAGTCTTAGCTTAGCCAGAGCTAGCTAATAGCTAACTAGCGACTGTTATACCAAATTTTGCCCCCCTTTTAAAGCTATTATTTTATAGGATTTAACCACAGATGTATAATTTTCAGATTTTTTTTTAAACAAGTACTACCTGTAGATGCTAGGTGCCAAATTTCATAATTCTAGGTTACCTCTATTAATATTGATTCCCTTAATAGTGTCGAAATATACATTTTTTGTGATGTAAACTACCATATATGTTTTATAAGTAAATGTAAAAAATATTTTTATTTCAGGAAATCATGGGGCCGTAGATCTGAGTATATAGTTTGGATTTCAACTCGATATCTCGAAGCGTTCCTGAGATAAAGGTTCTTGATAGATAGCCAGACAAACGGACAATAAAGTGATCTTATAAGGGTTTCTTTTGTCCTTAAAAGGGACGGAACCCTAAAAAAGTAACAAAACTGACGCCTCGCTTACCCAGACGAAGACTACCAAAGTCAAGTTGAATTTTGAATTTTGAATTTGAATTTCACCAAATATTAATTGAGTCCCATAATTAAATTTAAGAAATTATTTAAAAAAAAATATTATATTAAAAGAAGAAATCTTTAAAAAAACAAACAACAAAGAAAATTAATTCACCAAATTATTTCTTCTATAGCGCGGCGTGAAACAGCCTTAACGCAAAGATTTGTTCTCCTTAACGAAGCGTCTCAGGGCGCCTCTTTATAATGCATTTATGATTTATTACGTCAGATGCTAGCAACAGCAGTGAGTTTAACGCCTTTTACCTGGTATAAAACTTTGTCTCCCGCTGCTTTGTCATATACTAAGTACCTACAGTTCTTCTTAATTACTTTAGTAAATTGTATAGAACAATTTGATAGATAGGTAAAAAAAAATTGCCTATATTTTTTTTCGCTGTATTCGCTGAATTCTGAAGGCATTGCATATTGAATGGCGGAACTCAACGCTGCGCTTAAACCGAACCCTCAACCTATCGGGTTTACAGGTGTCCCTGCGCCTGTCCTCTAGTGACAATTGCTAAAAATTAAAAAAATTAATATTTACATTTCATATTTTTCATACCAGATATCAAAAAAATAGACGTCAGTATATGTGTACAACATATAAAAGATGCTGAAATGGTAACAAAATGGCGAAAAAAAAATGCGAAGCAATTGTGAAATCTCGCGTGCCCATAAAATAAAAGACGTGACGTCATACTCTTGTAATTCAAGTGACATTTCTTATGAGTCTGACACTCCGAAATCTGAGATTAAATTCATGCCCCGAGGTACCGTTCGTTCAGAATAAAGGCGCATCGTCCACGGTCTGAACGAAGAATGAAAAATGGTAGTATTATCCCGATTCCACTTGTCAACCAACATAAGGATAGTTTTTCCAAGGCTCGGTTTGTTCGTGTTATTTGAACAGTTTTATTGAAATAACTATGTTTTATGGAGGTACATTGCTGTATAGCTGTATGTTAAGAATTTAAGGATTTTACTTAAATGTAAACCATAAATCTAAAATTAATATTGTAAAATCATCGATATTTTTTTTTATAATTAAAAAATATATTGTTATCTGTTAATTCAGGCGAATAAAATAACAGGACAAGATAAAATATTCATAAAACAAAGATATTGTGATAGTCTTTCGCCCCAGCAATTACGCGGTGATATTAAAACTTAATTAAAATTTGTTTATCACGGCTCGAAAGCGATTAAAACTTTAAACGAAACTGCGCTGATGTAGATCGCCTTCACGAAATGAGTTTATTTACGTAAATAGTGGTTGGATCCCTTTTTGCTTAGATGATATTGAATGAATTAGGTCTAGTTATGTCATTTTTACATAGCTTTAAATTAAACATGTCTAACTACTCTACATGTATGGTTAAATTCCACTCATAAGATTTGTAAAGAAATAAATCAGCTTCACGGTGTATCCCGCACACAGTAGGGTAATGCTGGAGGCGTGTTGAGTGGCAGAACTCAACGCCGCGCTTAACCTCGACACCAGAGCGAAGAAATGAAAATATCTATTTAAGTAAATATTTCATCTCCTTGAGTGGGGATCGAACCCACAACCAGACGGTTTTACAGTCACACTTCGTGTCGTTGCGCCACGACTGGCCTCAATTATAAGATTTATAACGGTTTTTTTTTTATATTTTCTCTAGTATTTAGTTGTGTATGTCAAGGGATCTCTTCACGAAATTAATTTTACAGATATGACCAGGTTTAACTTGGCTCTCAAACAAAAAATTGACACATGTGTAAGATGAGCATTGAACTGAAATCTTTAATATTGCTGGAACAATATCAGCCTTCGTTCGGAGAGCTGTCATCCCCATCCACTGTCGTAACTCTCTAATGTCTAAAATTTTGAAATTTTGATAACAATTAATAAATAATTCTCAGAAATATTAAAAAAACTAAACCTAAATGTATGTATTGGTCTATTAAGATTTAATAATATTTACAATGATATAAGGAAATAAACACTTTTAAAAATATTGTAGAGTAAGAAGACAGCACAGAGCATTGTATACAGTTATATTGCGATTTGAGATCCAGTGGTCGTTGGCGCTACGAGATTGTCGCTTTTCATTGTTCATTGAACGTTTCTGAGGTGAACTAAGTTTAATATTTGTTATTTAATCACTAATAGCTACATAGAAAGTCGTAATAATAAAATATACAGAAATATTGTCAACTAAATATGCGCGTGTTTTAGCTTATTATAATGTTCATATACATACATATATATAAAACGATTTCTGAATGACTCACAGACAAAACACTACAAAAACAACTGAATTAGAAAGTTTAAATTGAAAGTAATGGGGATCCTATGAGGCCATTTTAGTAAATAATAGAAAAAAATCAGAAATTAGACGTTTGTTAAAAATAAACTAATGTTCTTAACTTGCCGAAAAAAAGCCAAAATCATTCAATTTAAATCAATAATTATTTTTAAACATTTTTAAACTGTTATTCCATACTTAGGAAAGAAAAATACTTATTTAGAAAACGTATAAAAATTTGAACGTAGCGGGACTCGAACCCTGCTCTGACCACTGAGCCATACGTTCAAGTGGTCAGAGCGCCTGGTCGGTTTCGAGGAGGCGCGGGTTCGAGTCCCGCTACGTTCAAATTTTTATACGTTTTCTAAATAAATATCAATAATTATCTTCTGTTATTTGTTAATAATGTTCTGAAATGAAAATTTCCATTTACATGTTTCGTTCACTGATTTATGGCGAGTACCAAACGAGCGTGTCACAAGGGACGCATTCTGAGGGCAGTACTTATTGCGACTTCTACTTGCTCGCCCAAGTTATGTGGAAATTTATGTTGGGGCTCGAAGGCTGTTGTAAAACACGTTAGTGAAAATTAATGAGAACGTAATACTTCACCAAAAGTATATGTTAGTTTTGAGTCTACAGTGTTACAGTTAAAAATTTAAATATACCAATAGTTTTTTTATTACAATAATGTTAAACATTTTTGCGTTTGCAAATAAATTGATGTTTTAATATTATAAATTAATAATGTAGTTTCTATGTTATGCGGGATACGTTATTTTCTTCACATTGCCTGTTTTTGGAAATAACATCACTTGTAGAGGCCGTCGGGGCGCATTGGGACAAGCGTAAAACTGTTAACTCGACTTATATTTATTAATATTTTAATTT
Organism: Heliconius erato x Heliconius himera; assembly: GCA_013421005.1. Lineage (NCBI taxonomy): Eukaryota > Metazoa > Arthropoda > Insecta > Lepidoptera > Nymphalidae > Heliconius > Heliconius erato x Heliconius himera. The sequence continues at coordinate 175,662 of JAATLQ010021253.1, read as the reverse complement.
CTTAGCTCTCGAATCAAGACAAAACGCAGTGTTAAGTTCCGCCACTTAACACGCAATGCTTCGAAATTTGTGCGGAGTGTCTTAAGACTAGGTTCCTCTGTCCACCCTGCTATATGCGGAATACAGCGTGTATATTGTTTTATATCACATATATTTCATCTACTAATTAATATAAAAAAAAACATTATTAACAAAATCCTTCTGAAAATACAAGAACTACTATTTAAACTCTATAGTTATTTCTATGTAAACATGTCAATAAATATTTGACCTTTCTGCTCCCGACCTAACCCGACGTTAAACATCAAACTTCGTCAGCCGCGGGGCTAATCTTCATTTTGTTGTTAACTTTATTGTTTGTGATTATGAATTGTGTAGGCTGGAGTTCGTCTGTTTTCTTGTTTAATGTTGACGAAAAAGAAACTAAATCTTAAAACAAATATAGAAAATACATAATATTTATATAAACAATGTAAAAAAAATGTTACAGTAAATAGAAAATAAATTATAGAATTTTGATTAAAAAAGAAATAATTATTTCGACTTTACGAAGGTAATAATGGCTTATTTTTAAATAAAAAAATGTAATTCACATTGAAAAATAATTTAATGTGAGAAAAAAAAACACTATTCACCCGAAATTTATATTACATGTATTAAGTAAACACTCTTTATAAGTTACATAAACATAAATTCAGTAAAATTATGAAATGTTTTTTTTTAAATGTATATATAGAAATATTAGTATAGTATCTCATAGAAAAAAATAATAATTTCAAACTTATAAGCATAATCCAAATCTAATATATGATATTCCCCATACTTATGTTGTATTTGTAGGTCTGCAATAATGAAACTTAGTGAGAAGTGAGAACTTGTAGTACAAATAATGAATAAAATCCTCTTTTTTTTCTCTTCTATCCTGAAAAATAAAATATAAATCTGAAGGCAAAGGTTAGACGGCGACGGTGCCCGACGTCGTAAAACTTTAGTAATGTTTACGATGGCACCGATCTTGCACTTCGTAATGTTTTGTTTGTTATTTATAAATTTAGTGCACACTAAATATATTTATTGCTGTAATATTTATTATAAAACGTGTGTATGTATATATGTTTGTTTCACAGAATTCATATTTTTTATTACATTAATTACTAATTGTATAGGTATTTTATACAAGTAAGAAACACTTGTTATTACTATTTTGTTGTTTTTTATTATTTAACTAGCTAGTATATACTAATTATTACGGGGTGTCTTAACACGAGGTTTCCTCTGCTTACCCTACTGTGTGCGTTAAGCTTTGATTTATTTAGTTTATTTACTAATTTGAAATATTAAAGCAATTTATAATTGCATAAATAGACTTAATAATTAAAAAACTGATTTTTATTAATTCCTGACAGGGTTCTGATCAATTTTTTGTGACTTCTTTGTTATAAATCAGCTTTACGGCTGTATCCCGCACTCAGCAGAGTAGGCAGAGGGAACTTAGTGTTCACAACATTCTGTTCTCCACTTTCCGCCGAAGTTTAAAGTCATTGCGTGTTGAGTGGCGGAACTCAACGACGCTCTTTGCATCGTCACCAGAGCGAAGAAATGAAAATATAAATTTAAATAAATATTTCACATCCTCGCATAGGGCTCGAATCCACAACCGTCGCGTTATAGTCACACCCTTGAGCCCCTAAGCCCCTAAGCGACGACGGCCTCTAAGTAATAATTTGAACTAAATATATTTGTGTTTACATAACTGTTATAATAACTAAAAAAATAGCTTCAGTTTGAATATTTCACGGTAGGAATCTGGCAACGACACCCTGTCGTAGTAATCTGGCAACCCTGTATTAAGTTACTATTATCATTTGCAGGTTATTTTGCGCGTAATTCGGAGAGTATTGTGTGTGAGTCCGAGGAAATTAAAATAATCAGCTCCTGGTTTATATAAGGATCATTGGTTGATCAATGGCCGTCATTATTAGCTTCCACCATGGTCGCTTCACCGATGATCATCTGGTACACCAAACCTACCGCTGGGCTGGGGCTATTTAAAGTAAAGGGGATGGCCTGGCCATGTTAGTTTCGATCGAAGGCTTTCGTTCGAGTGTGGCACGGGCACGGGCGCTTCTTGCAAACCTTCGAGCATACGGACGTGTGGTCCCTACGTACGCTGTTTCTTCTGCATATCAATAAACCTACTAAAATTCCATATGCAAAATTTGAGACTCCTGGCACTAGTGGTAGTGGTAACGAGTTTCATACAAATTTTCAACCCCAAAATCCAACCCCTCAGGAGTCGAATACTGCAAATTCCCGTATTAATAAGCATCCTATAAATAACGTGCATACAAAATTTGAGATTCCTAGCACTTGTAGTAATGAGTGAGTGAGTGACCTTTCGATTTTATATAAATATATTTAAATATTTTTCAGTAAAGAGTAAAATATAACTAATAATCACGCTATCAAAGAATTCATCATATTATATTGATCCGGTGTGGTTATTAGGCGATCCTTGGCACCATTTGCTCTCGACTTACGTTTAGAAACTTACGAGATGAGTGATGATATAAGACTCATGTGTTCACATATTAACTACTCTGATGAATGTGGTGCCAGCAGCTACCGTTCGTGTTTGAACCCTTAATATAGCTTCTGCCATCATATTTGGCTGTGTTGATACTTAATTAAGGTTGCCTGTGCAGTCAATGGTCACGTATTTCAATTTTGTATACAGTAAATATTGATATTTGTGGCGATAGATAATTTTTGCGACACTTATGTAGAGTGTCGCCGTACTTGGAATGACGAACGAGTGAAAAAGTGAAACTTATGTCTAAGTCAGGCGAGGCCAGTCGTGGTGCAGGGGCAGAAGCGTAGTTGTGTGTGTTATGTGGCTGTGAGTTCTATTCCCATTCGATGAAAATAAATATTTAATATTTTCATATCCTCGCTCTGGCGACGAGTCAAAATGCGCCGTTGAGTTCCGCCATTACCTCAACACGCAATACCTCCAGAAATCGAAGGTAGGTGGGAAACGGAACTTATGGGATGGTCTTAATGGGAACGGAGAGTCTCAACACTAGGTACCCAGGTTTCCTCTGCCTACCCTATTATGCGCAAAAAAATCAAGCACATGTTCAATTTATTAAATTGTTAATTTTTCATTAAATTATTAACAATTTGGAGAACCGCATCCAATGTTTATAAATTCGTTTTAATATGTAAATGAAACTAGTTCTCATTTAAAAATATATTGGTCTTTCCAGGAAAGTTAACGTTTAGTTTAAATTTCACGAACGGTTTCTGAATTTCAGATAAATACAAAGCAAATAGATGATTACAGGTCCGCATATTGTAATAGCGGTAACGTAGCCGCCTCACTTGATGTATCGTATCCGGGCCGTAAGTTAATTAGTGTTGAAAGCATGTTTAGCTCTATTTAGGTTTTTGTTTTTCATTATAATATATTAAATTTAGATAAAAAATAAAATAAATCAACTTCACGCTGCATCCCGCACACAGAAGAGTAGGTAGAGAGAACCTAGTGTTAAGACACTCCGTTCCCCACTTTCACCAGCGCGAAGAAATGAATATTATATAATAAATATAAATAAATATTTCATTTCCTCGAGTGGGGATCGAACCCACAACCAGTCGATTTTACAGCCACACTTTGTGCCCCTGCGCTACGACTGGCCTCTTAAAATTTAGTTTTTATTTATAATAAGCATTACATATATAATTTTTAATGAGACGTAGCTAAGAGTAAGCGGAAAGAATCTAGTGTCGAGACATTCTGTATTTTGCTCTTCCAACGGAATTCGTTTAGTTGCAGAAATAAGATCGTGCTTTGTCATAGCAAAGAAATGAAGATAATTAATTCCCCAAGTGGGAGTCAAAGCAACTATCGTCGCATTTGAAGCCCATTCGTTGTACCACGTTCTCATTTATTATTACAATTTATTAATAGAGTCAAAAAAACTTTATATACATATACATAAAGTATAATCGAAACGACTGTCACGATAATAGTATAGTATCCAGATTCATTAAAATCTTTATAACATTGAATATGTTAGTTAAATAGATTTAAAATTTAATACTTATTACCAAAGTAGGGCTTATTTCTTGATATTTCGTAAAATATACTATTTTACCATAATTTTATAACACATACACCTACATACATAAATAACAAAAAAAACTAACCATTCTTTATTACAGAATTTTTAAAGCGAAGCCCTCGTAATTCAAGTCAGGATTTCACCTTAGAAAAAGTAAGTTTACCAGGACAACAAAGAGAGGCCAGTCCCCCAAGAGTAATTTATACGTGACCGCGTAGTCGCAGCCCCTGGGGGACTCGCGGGCCGTTTCGGCTTGCGTGTCCGACTCAACTGACAGCCAACTTCGAATTTACACTGCTATTTTTATAATGTTGTTTGTCTCGAAAAACCTTATAAAGAATTCATTTGGTTGTACGTTTGTTTCCGTTTAATATTATTACGTTGGTTCGTAGATTTATATTTCTACAAGGAATTAACATGAGGCCAGTCGTGGCGCAACGGCACAAGGTGTGACTGTAAAACCGACTGGTTGTGGGTTCGATCCCCACTTGAGGAGATGAAATATTTACTTAAATTTATATTTCCATTTCTTCGCTCTGGTGTCGAGGTAAAGCGCGGCGTTGAGTTCTGCCACCCAACACGCAATTCCTCCAGAATTCGGCAGAAAGTGGGGAACGGAGTAACACTAGGTTACCTCTGCCTACCCAGCTGTGTGCGGGATACAGAGTGAAGCTTAAAAAAAAAGAATTAACATAGTATGGTGTTTACTGTTTAGAAACAATATGAAAGTAGTTGGGTTCGAATTCGCGAATCTTGGAAGTCGTCCAAGCAGAGTGCTTGCAGAGCCAATCTTTGTACTTAGCGTCTCTTTAGGAAAATTTTCACGGGATTTTCGCATTTTTTCTTCCTTGATTTATCTACGTAACATTTAAAAAAATGTTAATATACTAAATCCTAATCTATTACTCTAACAAAGACACGCCATTACTTAATATACGTAGATAAGAACGTTAAACTACAAAATTATATTATTTTGTATAATACCTGACCGGCAAAATAAAGTGGTTTTATAATAAGAACGGACGACCGCTTAAACCTTAAAGTACACACAGACAACATTAACATCGACATCATATTAACTTAACGTAACGTAACTGGCGATGTAGTTATATAATATGAAAGATTAGTTTCCAACTTTATTAGCTTAAATTATTTGTTTACTTTTTGTATTTATTGAGGTAAAATATTATTAATTATGAATAAAAATACATTTAAATTACTCGTTATATTTCTTATATTACATACAAAATATGCCTATATTGTATCATAATGAAACAGGATAATATGTATTTTGATAAAATTCGTAGTTTTTACCGCTTTAGTTGTCCTAGTTCCTAATAATATCGATTTCGCTTGTTTTATTTTTTTAATATTTACGATTTATCCTATAATATGCCTAATAGCATGGCAGAGGCTAGTGCAATGACACAATCCTCCGCCTGCACATCGAACCTTCAACCACCGCGATTTCGGTCAGACACGTTTTCACTGCGCCACTATGGTCTTTTATCTAAATCAAATAATACCACATCAGCTATCCCATACAATTATATTAATATCTTCATATAATAATTAGGATCATATTTTTTGGGTTATATTAATATCACCGATTTGGTGTCAGCGGAAAATAGTATATTTCCACGTGGGAAATCGAAGCACATAAATGGAATGCTTGCCGTACCCATCCTTATAATTAACTTTATCTCAAATGAGCCGCACGTCTATATGATCATTGCGAAGTGACTGTAATTAAAAATATTATTTTTATATTATATCCACCAGATTTATCGTTAATAAATGGTGAAGAAATATTTATTATAGGAAGAAAATTTATTTATTTGTTTCTTTTTTTGCGTCACGTTGTATCCCGCACATAGTAGGGTAGGGATCTTGAGGACGTATTGTTACGACACTCCGTTCCTTAATCTATTGAAGTTGGATTATTTCCATAGAATCGATATTTTTTTTAAAAGAAAATGTGATCAAAACAATGAATAAATAATAAATAGTCGTCGTTTTTGTACAATATGTGTATCTTACATATTTTAATATTATTCCTGTTTGGAATTTTGACACAAATTAATCGAAATTTTATTTATCGAAATTTACTTTTTAAAACCAAACAATACTTAACATTTTAGTTATTTCACTAAATCTAATACACAATAAAAACATTACACGTAAAACATAAAGCAAAATGATCGACGATCCATTGTTGTAGGAGAACTCGTAACTAGGCGTATCAGATGCAGCGTATGTCAGTACAATTTATGTCAGTATAAATATCTATGGAGCTGGGATTGAGTGGTTATTTCAATCAGTCTCATGTAACGCAACGTGTGCTCTGGCCGATATCTTAACTCAAATGGACCCTATTTGTTTCCTGTCTCCCGCCCCCATACTCTTGCTGTTTTGTTATGCAATATTATACCTGATACAGGTTTCTATCTATGGGGAAATATATATCTATCTTTAGGTATATTTTCATCAAAGAATCGGGTATGAAAGACGGGTATTCAGCGGTAGTAAAAAAATATTACATATTCCTTCAACATCAAATACCTACTAATATTGAAATACATATATGTATTTAAATAAACATTTTAATTATTTCATTCATTAAAAAAAATACCAAAAACACTTGCATAAGCTCAAATTTCAGTATACACGGCAATATAATAAAGTAACAAAATTAAACTAGAACAACATAAGTCATAGTTAATCTAATTAGAGATTTCAAGAGCCACGAACATCCATCGGATGAGGTCAACAAATCAATAAACACAACGTTATAAAATACAACTGGGCTATTGAAAGAAAGATTTTAAAAGCAATCCCAACGGTTTCATTTGCTCTGGTCGTTTTAGTTGGTTCCGTGGAGTGCAGCTGGTTTAATATCCATCCGATCCCCGCAAATCCGAATGTTAACGCTGACAGATGTTGATGTCTATCCACGCCGGTGGATGGTGGCAAAGCTTGCGGAATTTCCAGTTTGACTGTTTAATCCCCGCTGTGGTGCGTTCCATCGACTCGTGTGTACGGATTTTATTCTTGTAGTCGTGTACAAACAACGGATTATTACGTATCATATGTGTGTATGTGTGAGGCAAATTTACACTTGAACAGATGTATAGAGTTTTTATTACTATTAGTGATAGTTTAATTTTCAAATAAATTATTTTTTTGGAAAAAAATGATTTCGAGGCCGTCATGGTACAGTGGTACAGCAACTGTAAACAAGATGGTTGTGGCTTTGCTGTGAACTCAGATGATTATAATCAATTATTATTATTTTTTTTTTAATTAATAAGGAAACTATTTATTATTTTTTATCCTCACTAATATATATATATATATATATATATATATATATATATATATATATATATATATATAT
>JAATLQ010021253.1:155275-168038 GCA_013421005.1 Heliconius erato x Heliconius himera | reverse complement strand
CTCCCCTCCTGGATCTCCAGATAAGTTCTCCCTATAGCGTTATATAAATAAATTGTTGCCTGTCTTCGTTGCCTCTGGTTTCTAAGCTTTTTTCTCGCTATATCACGCACGAGCTTTGAAAATTCTCCATTCGATCCTATATCCAATTGTATTGTGATTGGTTCGAACATGTGATTATGATAATATCTTAATGTTTTCAAACTGTTTCCTGATTTCTTGGGGTTGGAGGATGTCGAAGCTTATTAGATTATTGTTAGTTATTATGTGGGTTGTAGTTTGTTTAATTTACTTACAAGTTCCTGAATGATTGGTGCTGATAAAATCAGATCTACTTTTATCGTTAAATGTTTAATATATTATTTTGTCTTTCTAATCTGTTATTTCTAATATCTATGTATAAAAAATAAAGTTTATATTTAGATACTTAGTGATTGGCTAAAACGCTTAACCTGTGTGCTTAAATACAGTTAGACTTTGAGAAAAATATTGTGTAGATTTTTACACAATATTTTACGTGCATAGTGGCCAGTCGTGGTGCAGGTGATACTGTAAAATCGACTGGTTGTGGGTTCGATCCGAACTCGAGGAAATGAAATATTTACTTACATTATATTTTCATTTTCTTCGCTCTGGTGTCGAGGCTAAGTGCGGTATTGAATTCCGCCACTCAACACGCAATGCCTCCAGAACACGGCAGAAAGTGGCGAACGGAGTGTCTTAACACTAGGTTCTGTCTGCCTACCCTGCTGTAGGCGGGATACAGTGTAAAGCTGATTTATTTTTTTTCATACATTGTTATAGGTTATCTAACCATATATTAATAATATTTAATTGATTACTTAATGTAAATTGTACTTTTTGTGATGGGTTAGCTGAAATGTCTCATAGAAATTTCGTGGAAAATGGACAAAGGTATAGCTATATAGCAGAATATGAACCCGCATGCAGGTATTAGGTCAAAGGCTCTAACCAAATAAACTAGAACCTCTGTTAGAGTTTTTTTTTAAAAAGCTCCTTCGTATTTACGGGAAATGCTAGTAACTTGAAATATAATTTTATAACACATATTTCTGAATACACAGAAAATATTACAACTTTAATAAATATTTGGCTTATGATAGTAAAAATGGTAAAACCATTTAATTTATTTTCAGAACCTATATGATCAATAAACTTATTAGATTCTAGCCTAGCCTAAAGGACAGATTCGAATTATTTTTCATAATATATTTTTTTTATTCGAATTATTAGTACATATTGCTTTCTGCTAAATATACCATTTTCCATACATTTTAATTATATTAAGTAATTAACGTTTAGGATTTCGTTTTCGCTTCGTTAGAAATGGTAATTAATAATAATTAATTTCGTATTGCAAAATTCTGATCGCGAATCACTTCAGGTATTTGATTTTGGTATTTACGTGAGGAATTCGGCACAGAATTCAAAGAATTTATTCTAAAAAGTACTTTCGATTATTTAGAGAAAATATTTTGCAGAATTTCAATGCAATAACAAAGTTAGAAAATCGGCGCTAGGAGTTTAATGTTGTTGTAGTCATTGATTTTTCTTTTTTTTCAGTTTCACGCTGTATCCCACGTAAAGCAGAGAAGCCAGAGGAAGCATTGCGGAACTCAACGCCAGAGTGTAGAAATGAAATTATTATACATGAAAATCTAAATCAAAACCTATCACGTTTACAGTTACATGCTTGTGCCCCTCTGCCACGATTGGCCTCTAACCTCCCCTCTTTTTTTTCTGTTGTTTATAAATCATGAAATACTATATCAATTCCTTTTAAAAATAAACAACGTTAATGAATAAGTATAACAATATTTTAAAACAGCCAAATTATATGCAAACTTGTTAAGGAGGTTTATCATAAAAGAGGATGCAAATTAATTTTATTAAGATGAGCGTTGTATGCGCTTACATAATTATATAATACGAGCGGAGCGCCGCGCAGCTTGGAAAACGAAGCGTTGTCAAAGAAATCTAGATTAAAGTAGATAAATAAGCAATGTCTTTCTGATATTATTTTAAAATACACTTGAATATTTAAATTAATTCTGAAAATTTATTAATTACTATATATTTTTTTGCTATTCATATAATTTATTTCAACATTTTCCATAAGGATTAAAATCATTATGGAAAATGGCGACAACCTTGATAATACTATCAGTTAGATATAAAATATTATAATTAATTATAATCTCTAATTTCTTCAAAGATTATTGAGGCAAGTCGTGTCGAGGGGAAATCGCGGCGTTGAGTTCCGCCGCTCAACACGCAATGCCTCCAGAAATTGGCGGAAAGTGGGAAACGGAGTGTTTTAACACTAGGTTTCCTTTGCCTACCCTGTTGTGTGCGGGATACAGCGTGAAGCTGAAAAAAAAATCTTCAAAATATTAAAACGTAGATATATGTAAGTTTCTTGAATTACAATATAGGCTATGCTACCCTGCTACCGGCGGGGCATAGCATGAGCCTGAAAAAAAAAGAAAAATATTTAGAATAATTTCAAAATTGTACAACTTACCATTTCTGAACTCTACATATAATCGAGGAAATTAAATATTTTTAAATTAAATTATTTTAACAAGATTAATCTCGTATATTTAGGATTATTCATTTTTGGAAAGCCGACGAGTAGTACATGAGTACACTTAAGTGGCATTCGTCTGTCAGTTGACGTAATTATTATATCAAACTACCGCCAACGATTTTTTAATTGCCTCGTGTACTGCCCTGGATTCCTGCAGAATGAGCTGTTTGTATCTTGCCCTCTGGTATGGTGGGTTTTAGATTTAAACATTTTTTTTGAGTAGATCCCAGGTGGTAGAAAGTTTCCAGCCAACCTCTCTATTGAAATTAGGATGTTTTTATATTTTAATAGCCTCGCGGATCTTTCTAGGAATGTATCTGTTTTGCTTAGCGAGGATTTGGGGCTTATCAAACCTAATGTTTATACACAGTGTGCTCACACACAGGTTTTTAATTTTTAAAATTAAATTTTCCACATATTTTTTTGAAAATAAAACGGAGCGACTAATAGTTGTTAATTGAACAAGTAAACATTAAAAGACGAGATTGAACATTTAGGTCTATTGTACAATAACCTATTATTAGTAAGCTGTAACATTATGTACCTACTGACATGAACGTATTTAAATATATTTTCTGCGGGCGCCTGTTGTTCTTTTTTTATTTTTTTCTCTGAAATATTTGGTGACCTATTAAAATATTCTAGGGTGGTCATGGACCAATCCCCACTCTTTCTAGGTCCATGCCTAATATTTCATTTCCTTGAGTGTTAATCGAATCCACTACCTGTCACGCTTACAGTCGCACGCTTACACCCCTACGCCACGACTCACCTTAGCCACAACTGTTAACCAGCTATACCATCCACGTTAATCCTATCGAAGCACAATCATTTTTCCGATTACCCTATCAATAACGTTTGCGGACTTAGAAATCAAAAAATAAGTGTAATAAATTTGAGAAGGTGGTTTCCATTAATTCAGGGTACCTTGACGAGGGTCGAAAGTTTAGCGGATTATAACAAGTGGCAGCACTAACTGTCACGAGCAGACCTGGCCGCACCACGCCTCGCGGCTTAATCGCCAAACTTTCCCCTACTATTGGAGTTTTTGTGGAATTGCGTTAGCACCGCTAATTTATGCGCTCACTGAATGGAGAGAGCACTCGACTCATTTTACTCGCATTATGTATTCAAGACGTATTTTAATCGAATACGTATTCGACACCTTGAAAGGGATTTTTTCAAATTACAAAATGTATTGTTCATTTTGAAAATGTGCTAGGTAACCTGTTTTGTATTAATATGTATATATGTAGAACTGTAACTATTATATTCCTTTATATTTAGAGTTTCCGAAAATGAAAAATATTTTTATTTCTTTTTTTTTCTTTTTTTAGTTTCATGTTGTATACCGCAGATAGCAGGATAGGCGGAGTGTAAAATATTAAAATAAAAAAATATTAAAGATTCGCCAGCGGGAATTGAATCCACGCCGTCGTGTTCACATTGCGAACTTCACAAATCACATCCTTGTGTCATCGGATCACGATTGCCTTATTTTAATAGCTTAAATAAAAATATATTAGTCGTGCCATCTCTGGAAATAGGTATATATTACTAAGAAAATACAAAACTATTATTCATGTAAGTTCTAATAAATTAGGATAGATGGCAACATGTCTCACCTTCACGCCATCTATTTGTTATATAAAGAAGTTCTTGGAATCTGCTCAAAGTTATTCATTTTATTATTATGTGACGTCGACAGATGGCAGTACATGTTAAATATTCAAAACGTATTTTTGAATAACGTAGCGCCATCTGACGAGCCGTGTAGTTGCAGCGTGTGTAGTGTCTTGTGTGTACGTTTTAAGAGTAGGTATAATAAAAAGTATTATATTTTATTATATATATTTTTAAAGAAAAAAAATGAAAATACTTTACAATTTATTGGAAAACTAAGGTACTCGTGTATTTTTATATTAATTGCCCGAGGCCAGTTGTGACGCAGGGGCACAAGGGGGCGTGCGACTGTAAACTCGAGAGGTTATGGCTTCTATTCCCACTCGACGAAATGAAATATTTCATACTTTTAGTTTTCTCTCTCTGGTAACCCCAAAAGCCACTCAACACACAATGCCTAGAAACAGCAGACAGTGGGAAACGGAACTTAAAACTAGGTTTACAGGTACTCTCTGCTTCCGTGCTATGTGCGGTGCGTGAAGCTAAAAAGAATACTAGTGCTTGATTGAGAGATTGCTCTGATGTCCAATAAAATGTTATGAGTAGGTAGCTCTATTCCTACACCGCTTGTAAAAGCATTTTTTTTTAACTCGAACAAATCTACATTATTTAACTTAATCAAATAATGTTAGACGTTAAACAATGTTGTATCAGTATTTTATTTTTCTTGGCCATGGACCATGGTCATTTTAATTATCCTACGAAATTACGTGTTACGCGTAGAAATATTAAAAGCCGTAACAATAGTTTACTTGCGAATTGTAAGTGATACACTCGTTTTTGATATAATGGCACTAAAAGAAGTGTCCAATATTTTTTTCTTTTGTTTTACTTTTAGAACTTTAATTAAGATTAAGTTTTTTTAAAGTTCCACGATAAAAGAAGTGAATACGTATAGTTTTACTTTCTCGAGGATAACCGTGGCGTTGAATTCTGCCACTCAACGCGCAATCCCTCCAAAATTCGGCAGAAAGTGGAGAACAGAGTGTTTTAACACTAAGTTCCATCTGCCTACCCTGCTGTGTGCGGGATGCAGCGTGAAGCTGATTTTTTTAAATTTTTTCACTACCGAACAACTTTCGTCTTATTTTACCACACAATAATTTTTCACAAACACACCTTTAGTATAATCACGTCGAAAATACCAAGTAAATTTAGATAGTTCAAAAAACAAATATTCTATATTAAATAATAATTTAAAACAATAATCAAAATAATGACAATCAACACACACACATACACACAAAAATAAAATATTAATCAAATCTCAACTAAATGGATAACATTAGATACAGGTACCTACTTATTTCTTATTCCAACATTAAATGAGTGCGTTAGTCGCGGCGTGAACTCTAGACGGGTGTTCAAGACTCATCAGTTGCCTCTGGCTGAATACGGGATCTCATATGCAAAATGTTTGCTCTGACAAATTGCCCTATTATTTTAAGATCTGTGGAACGATAGGGATTTTGACTTTATCGCGGCTTTGCAACGGTGCTGCCAAATTGCACTCGATTTATTAAAGGATTGTGTAGGCATAATATAACGCGCGATTCTATTGAGGGATAAAAATGTCAATACTTTATAAAGTAGCTGGTAACGTCTTGTGGATAAATACGGTTAAGTTGTGGATTTTTTGAGATTCACACTGTATTCCGCATGTAGCAGGTTAGGTAGGGAACCTAGTGCTAAGATACTCCGTTCCTAACTTTCTGTCGAATTTTCGAGGCATTGTTTGTTGAGTGGCGGAACTCTACGCCGCATTTTGCCTTACCGGAGCAAAGAAATAACATTATATATAAGTAAATAATTCATTTCCCCGACTGGAATCGAACCCAAAACCGTCGCGTTTACAGAGCTTTGCGCCGCGACGGCCTCAAAATCTCGTCTAAGTTAGAACTAAGACAATGCTGGTGCAAATTACATTTTTAAAAAGGTTGATCCTTGGTTGATTTATTGACCTTATTAAAATCCCACGGATCTTCCAAGTAGTTACTATATGTACATTAGTATTATGCGTACGGGCAGGCCTTGGGAAAAACCGGGATGATAATGCTAGAAGAAAATAGAAATGCTACTTAAATTCTTATTTTATGATACAATTTTATTTAACTTTTAAATTTATTTAACCATAAGGTACGGGGTGTTTTAATTTAGTATAAATGCTTAATGGCAAATAATCTAAATTCGGTATCATCGGGGTTGGGTCTATGAGACCCGTCACTTACAGTTCAGTTATAATACTCCCCTCAGTAGCTGGATCTGTTGAGTTGTTTTATTCGTAGCACGAAACATATTAGTAGTTGAACAGTAGAGGTGCTTATTTAGAAAACGTATAGGGTTTCCAAAAGGCGTAGGTTCAAATACCGCTACGTTCAATTTTTTATACGTTTTCTAAATATTTTTTTTTCTTTCCTAAGTGTGGACAACACTTTAAAAATGTCAAAAACGTAGAGAAACGTAGAGGTATTTTATACGGGTACAACGTTAAAAGAGGATCTATACCCGCAGTTAATTTAACAATTTCGCATTATGTAATGCGAAATTGTTAAATTAACCGGTTTAAATTATTTAAATATTGTAATGAAAAATAACAATAATGAGGCCAGTCGTGGCGCAGGGGCACAAGTGTGTAAACGCGACTGGTTGTACGTTCGATCACTACTCGAGGAAATAAAATATTTATATTTTCATTTCTTCAATCTGGTGTCGAGGCAAAGCGCGGCGTTGACCTCCACCACTCAACATATAATGTCTCCGGAATTCGAAAGAAAGTGGGGAACGAAATATATTAACACTAGGTTCCTACCTACCCTGTTGTGTACAGGTGAATCTGTTTCATTATTTTTTTTAATTTTCTTTTTTTATAACAATGATCATAAACAACTAACGCCTATAACAGTTTAATTCCTCAACACATCATAAATACATTAAGAAAATTAATCAAAATTAACTCTTTTATTTTACAAGTTACCGGCCCAACTAACTATATATATAGATCTCATCAGGGACTACATGTTTTGATACGCTCAAATTATAAGTTTACACATCTGCCCAAAAAAAAGTCCTTGTCTATCCGTAACATCAGAAAAGCATGACGTTCAACCCTCTCGCCAGCAAACCGTTAAAATGAATTATAGTAAATTAAAAACAGGGATTCACAAACATTTTTTTACTTGTACATGTATGATATGGAGAGTGAAATATTGCTTATAAATATTTTCATTTCTTTGCTCTGGCACCAAGGCACACTACGGGCGGTTGTAGGTTTGACTTCTACTCGGAGAAATGAGATATTTAATATATTCATTTTCTCATTATGATAAGGAGGCAAAAGCAATGCGTCGATTTTCGGCACTTAACAAGCAATGCAATGAAATTTGGAGAATTTCGGAAGAAAATGAGGAACGTGACTTTATGGGAACGGAGTGCCTTACCACTTGGTTCCCAGGTTCCCTCTGCCTACTCTGCTATGTAGGTAATATTAAAAAATAAATAAAAAATATTAAATCTATTTACTTCCAAATTATTGAGGATTGAAAAGACGACAATTATTGTGTAGAATATACTTATATTTCCAAAAAGGTTGAGCACCCCTAACTTCGTAGGCGAAATGCACTTATTAAGCTCCTTATCCAAATATAAAAAGTCGTGATTATCATTTAATTTCATAGCTAGACCGCGCTCATTGATTGTGACTTGGGAGTGGGAAACGCGTGCTCCCTCGGAGACACCTGCTCGGCGCTTCCGTCGCTGATGGGGTTAAATCAATATTTAGATTTACATTATTCATTTTTTGAACTTCTAAAGTTAGCTGATATCAATTTATCCACTTACCTTTTCGTATATATTTTAATCACGTGTCCTATATATTATATCTTGAAATTCTTAACATTCATATGGTGATTTTGTTGCAATTTGATAATAGTACAGTACCAAGGCGCTATTGGTATTTAGGTGTTTGTGACGTGTATAAGCACTGGCGGTATGTTTGTATTACAAATAGACCGATCTATTGTCTATCTACTTTGTTGTATTGAAATTGCCATTGAAATTTCCGCCTAATAAACTAACTTACAATGAGTGCTAATTACAAAAGCTTTATAGAAGTTTTTCTTTTATTAAGCGTGACGCTGTTCCCGTGCACAGCAGGGTAGGCACAAGAAGAAAAGCAAAATATGTTAAAAAAAAGAATTTATCCAGCTTGGCATGTTATTGGTTTCGTAAGAATTTGATATTTCGATGAATTAATTGTTTGTATCAATTTAAAAATAATACCGGTCAAGTGCGAGTTGAACCAGCAGAACGAAGTTTGCATAGCAATTTCAGGATTGTACGTCAACAGGAATCACATATTATGAAAAGGTTGGTTAAACTTAAGATTTGCGGGCGTGTGTTTCATACGTTTCGTACTCAGTTTGTATGTAATTTACTACAATTACAAGTCTGTATTAGTTTT
Source organism: Heliconius erato x Heliconius himera (assembly GCA_013421005.1). NCBI lineage: Eukaryota > Metazoa > Arthropoda > Insecta > Lepidoptera > Nymphalidae > Heliconius > Heliconius erato x Heliconius himera. The sequence continues at coordinate 159,288 of JAATLQ010021253.1, read as the reverse complement.
TATCTTTAATACAAATATATTTTATAATTTTTGGAATTTTCATAGTAAGTATGTCTACGGGAAATACTATGTAGGTTTTAATTACGTGAAGGTGAATAAAGTTGTCAAATATAACTGGTGTGGTGGGCCTTGCTACAATGGTTTCCTAATTTCATAACCTAGCAAATCATTTTAGAAATATATCTGTTCTCCCTAGGGAGGGTGTGAGGCTCATCAAACCTGATGCAGAGGCTGGGTTTATCCGCTATATGCTCACACAACAGCAGTCTGTACTTTAATAGAAAAAACCATTGATAACTATCTAAAGTCTTAAATCCACTACACCACAGAGTCAGGGTCAGATACAGTTAGCTCAATGAGAAAGAAGGAAAAAATTAATAAAATAGTTCTGTATATTGAAAGAAGGATGCCACCTCAGTTGATTGTTAAGACCACTGACTACTGCAAAGTATTCAAAACGTCAAGTTTCGTAAAATGTGTAATAATAACACAATTAATTCGGTTAAAGTTTTATATAAAATTTATAATAACTGTTAATAATTTAGGTGATCTAGATTTGAGTTACTATATAGAATACTATAGGACTACCTACTTATAACTTTGAAAGCACTGTACTTCGACAGTCGACACCAGAACGAAGAAATGTAAATATAAATTTAAATTTAAATAAATATTTAAATTCCTCGAGTGGAGATCGAACTCACAAACAGTCGCTTTTACAGGCACATTTTCTGCCTCTGCGCGACGACTTTACGACGTAAGATAATCTAGGAGAAAATACTGTAATAATACATAGGATAATATATAAATTAATAAATTAAAACTCCAATTTACGTAGCGAGCAATTTTGAAATTGACAGATTCCGAGCAGGAAATATCTTTGTATATAATCAAAATTCTCACGGATAACAATCAAGGTTCAACGTCTGAAAGGCACAGTTGAAAAACTGACGTATAAAAAAATCAATAAAAGAAATTTTTATCTTAGATTGATTGGTTCAGTCTGACCCTTTACCGATGCGCCTGTTTTTATAGACTTTTTTAAAAAAAAAACTAAATGTACCTGTGTTTATTTGTGACAATTTGCTTTGTCGGTTTAGGCCAATTTACATTTGAAAAGAGGTTTTTTTTTCGTGTCGAACGAAGCGACCTGTAACAACCTGGTGAATGACACAGGTAGTATATCGTGTAGTGGGTGAGTAGATCTTGATATTTGCTTAAAGTAATATATTGCCTTTATATTTCAAACCACAAAACCTGAACAAAATGAAATACAGGCATTCTATTATATTTAAAAAGTCATGCTCTCAAGTGTGTTTGATGGCGAAACCATTGCTTGTTTGTTAGTGCGTGTCCAAGTTCTAATGACGTCAAGAATCATAAAATTTCTTTTTTTTTCCTTAAAATTAAAACATGGAAAGTGTAGTGTTTTCTAATTGCTGTAACGGTTTTTCCTAACAATTACTACACAAAATTCTATCAAGACTACTTCATCGTGGTACCCGTCGCAGAAGTAGATTCTCTTGCTCCGAAACGGGCCGGGATAAAGATGTAATCATTCATCAATCGCCGTTCGTCACTGCGACCGCACACTGCACCCTTCGCTAATCGTTAGCTAAAGGTCACCTGACTGTCACATGGACTAGTCCAATTTCATCTTATTTAAACATCATTTGTGGCATGCTTCACGCTGTATCCTGTACTTATCATGGCGGGAACCTGGGAATATAGTGTTAAGACACTCAATTAACTGTAAGACTACATCCACTTACATTCTCCAATTTCCGCCGATTTCTGGAGGCATTGCGTGTTGAGTGGCGGAACTCAAAGAAGCGCTTTGCCTCGTTACTAGAGCTAAGGAATGAAAACATTAAATATTTCATTTTCTCAACTGAAAATTTAACTCATAACCTGTCACGCTTACAGTCGCACGCTTAGGAGTCGTTCAAGTATTACGTAAGCACTGTAGGGGGGCAGGGGGGTCTTGGATTTGGTTATTTTTTTACGTATTCTATGAAATATTTTTAAGAGGATTGCTTATTTTTGATAACATAGGGGAGGAGGGGGGAGGGGGCTAGTTGTGGGTCAATAACTGCAAAAAAACTGTTTACGTAATACTTGGACGGCCCCTTACGCCCATGCACCACGACAGGCCTTGATGAATCTATATGTAATAAAGGGATAGTTAAGATTTTTTTATAAAAGTTTTCAAGATGTCTTTAAAATCCACTAAACGTCGGTCGAAGGTAAAATTTCTTTACATTTAAAAAGTTCTACGATACCTCGTAATATTTTATCTGCCGATAAAAGATACACAAATTGTAATAATACAATAAATTATATAGCAATATTTGCATTTTAATATAATTTTAAATATTCTAGTTGCAGACAAAATAATAAATATATTGCCTCAAAACATAATTCATCAATTTGATGTAAATTCAGATATTATGTAACAAAAATATCCAATTCTATTCGATATTTTACTATCGTCAGATAATCGAGTAGCATTCGATATAATACAAGTAATGTAATTGCAGTCATGGAAATAAATCATAATATCTTTCATAGATATTACTGTGGGGATCACGACACTAGTATCACATAAACTAGCGGTCGGCTTATAGCGCCAACACTGGCGAATAATGCGCGCGCGCAGGCTACTGCTGTACGCAAACTCCACACAATACGTGGTAATCAGCGATATGTCTAATATTTTATAAGAGATAGATTTATCTACTTATAAGACAATTTATACTTTCTTTATTTCTCTTCTCCATATATAGTTATATTTATATATCTATTTCTTCGATCTGGTTGAGTTTCGCCACTCACCTCACAATGCCTCCAGAATTGGGCGGATACTGGGGAACGGGTGTCTTAACACTAGGTTCCCTCTGCTTAACCTGCTGTGTGCGGGATATAGCGTGAAGCTGAAATGTCTAGGTATTAGATTCACACAGCAGGGTAGGCAGAGAGAACCTAGTGTTAAGACACTCTGTTCCCCACTTTCTGCCGAATTCTGGAGGCATTGCGTGTTGAGTGGCAGAATTCAACGCCGCGCTTAACCTCGACACCAGAGCGAAGAAATGGAAATATAAATTTAAGTAAATATTTCATCTCCTCGAGTGGGGATCGAACCCACAGCCAGTCGGTTTTGCAGTCACACCTCGTGCCGCTGCGCCACAACCGGCCTCAAGTAGGCTAGGAACTGTCAATATCTACCCTACGGTAGGTAAGTTTTTTTTTAGCACTCCCACTTACTTCCCTAAAGTGCTATCGCAATTTGATACGGGCAACACAATAGTAATGTCAATTATTTGTTTAATTCTTTTTCTTTTTTTTTCTTATGTATCACCCATTTGAGAGATATTATTTGCATTGTATTTGTATCGTATTGGTTAAGCTATATTAACAGTAGGTATAAGTAAGTATTTATTTGTACTAATTTGGTGATAGATAAACATCATCGTAACAAATGGTTAATGGTTATTTCTTAACCAATGTTTGCTACGGACGAAAGTGATATATTCAAATTTCAATTAATACGAAAATTTCTTATCAAATCATGAAGAATTTTCGTATGAAATTTTTAAAAGTAAGAGTTTGAACTCGCCATACACGGATTGCCCTTTACCTACGAAATGCAAATTTAAAATCCCCTACGCTTAAAATAATAATAGAAAAATAACAAAAAGGTCATTTTGCCACTTTTGGCCTATTAAGGGACAGCGTATGTACTCACTAAAAAATATATGTTTGAAAAAAGATAGATTTTTGAAAAAAGATTAAAAGGAGGTGAGGCTGCTTACCTACTAATAAATGTAATTAATGTACACAAAGAAACGAAAATTATTATTTTTTTAATATACTTCGTCCATAGTACAATTTATAAGAATGTACGAAAGACAAAATTATCTTATGCAAATATATATATATATATTTATATATATATATATATATATATATATATATATATATATATATATATATATATATATATATATATATAT
>JAATLQ010021253.1:140974-153684 GCA_013421005.1 Heliconius erato x Heliconius himera | reverse complement strand
CATATACTCTCGTAGTCACAATATTGAAATATGAATTATAATGACAAGTTGTCTTGACAATATCTTAGAACGTAATGAACATGAGTGCCGTGTCGTTTGTGCTTATATTGGAAATCCACCGGAAAAGACGCAGCACACTACCGCCACTTAATACAATCGATAATGGAAACAATATCAAATGACGTACTTGTAATTACAGTGACACCTATTACTACATTATAAGAAACTTATGCTAACATTATTAACTTCACCTTGTTAGCGTCAAAATTTTAAATTGCCTAATATGCTATACTTTTGAGTTAAATTTTAGCACGTACTCGGCTTTCCTATAATTTACTGCCAATATGAGAAAAAAAAAAAACGTTTGATAGTCACCGGAATGTACCTTTTAATATGTTCTTGCTAAGCATAAAGACGTTAACGACTGCAAGTTTAAAGATAGAAGAGGCGTAGAAAATGATGGCTCTCCTATCGGATACCTCAATCATCCTTTATTAAGGCAATGAAATAGATTTATACCGTCCACGGCGATTTTATGCCAAAGTGCAGTTCATTGCCACCCGACAATGTCGACAAGACAATGTAATTTTATGCTTAAACGAGCCTCATTTGAAGTGGAACCTGCTCGGAAAATTTTGAATGGCGATATTACTTTGTCTTTGGCCCAAATTGTAGTTATGCTTTATATAACAACAGAAGCGTTACAACTTTCCAATACTATCTCTTCTTCCAAACGTTATTTAAAGCGAGTTTCGTGAACACATTACGAAATATAGTTGTTATTGGCGCTGAAACGAATAAGGTGATTTGAGTTTGAAATTTTTGAATGTGTTTTTCTGTGTTAGAAATTTACATCTCTAAGAATAAAAAATATAAATAGAAATATACTAATTTCTCTTTTTTGACAATTACATGCATTTCTATGTACTTCTTTTAACCTAGGAGCCTAGTGTTAAGACACTCCGTTCCCCATTTTCCGCACTCCGAATTCGAATTCTGGAGGCATTGCATGTTGAGCTTAACGCCACGTTTTGCCTGGACAGCAGATCGGAACTGGCCACATAAATAATAAAACAAATAAAAATTGACAAAATAAATAAACAATATAGTGAATCTAGATAAAATGAAGATACAAACCGGCCTAAGTACGAGGGGATACGGACAAAAACACAATAAAGTATTTATGTTCTCTATAAAATGTTCTCAAGCCACGAACTCATATTTTATGTGAAGCCGGTGAACCCAATTACACATGAATGGTTCGTCATGATCAGAGATTTTTGGGCCCCAATAAAAAGTCGAGGAGATTTATTCCCGCTAGGAGGCCGACAACCATATTCTAATTCATCTTATTAGCGTTGCAACTTGATAATAAATTCTAAAGTAACTAATGAGGTATAACACGCACAGAAAGCAATATTATTTTCTTCCATAGATAAAACAGAATTGTTTAAAGATTTTATCTTTTTTCGAAATGAAGAGTATTATCGTGGTTTAGATGTAACGATGCATGCTCATACAAATTTTGTTCGAAAAATCTGATAATATACTTATCGTCATTTACGTATGAGATTACGGACGGAGATTTATTTCCACATTAATTGATTCACTATCGGTACTAATGAAAACAAATATGTATTTTAAAGTAAAAATGTCATTATAAAACTCGTGTGCAGCTAATGCGAGGTTTGAATCGAAATCTGCATTTGTCGAGCAATAAAATTGAAAGAGATCAATTTTAATATGTTATGTTGGACATAGCGTGGATCTGACATAATTATTTTTTTCTATAACTTAGATAGATATCGATGGTAATACATACTTGTGTTTTTTTTATTATTTACAAATTACTCAAAATCACACACTATTTTAAGAATGTGCTTTGTAATTTGTCGTTGCATCGCCTCGCGCGCTATGCCGTATGCGCGGTGACACTTATTTACAGGATTTTTTTTTAATAATTATTTTTTCGCGGAATCTATGAATAAATTATAATCTTTAAAATAAGACAGTATTCGATATATATATTACCTTTTTTTCAGTTTTAACGCTGTATGCCACACATAGCAGGGTAGGCAGAGGGAACCTTTTGGAGGCATTACGTGTAGTGTGGCGGAACTCAACGCCGAGCTTCTGTTTCGACACCAGAACGAAGAAAATGTAAAAATGAATGTAAATAAATATTTCGTCTCCTCGAGTGGGTATCGAACCCACAACCAGTCGATTTTACAATCACACTTTGTGCCCCTGCGCCACAACTGACATCTATATATTGACTGCTTTTATAATATTATGGGAATACTTGTATATACTCATGTGATTCATATTAACAATTATAAATTCAACACTACTTTCTTAATAAAAATTAAAAATAACAAGCATATTTTAAATAGTGTTTTAAAGCAATAATAAATAAAAATATTCACAGACAATTAATAATATATTTTTAATTATTTTTATGGCAACCCTAAAAACTAAAAACCTTATACAGTTGGCTACGAGTCAATCCATACATCTATTAACGTCGGATAAACGTTACCATGGGCCTGTGATAAAAGTGACCAAGTTGATAATTTATTAGGCATACCGAGCAGAAACTTCGTAAAAATAAACATGAATGGCTGCCTTATTGGGACTTGATTTAATACGGCCAATAAAACAGTAACTAACCTTATATAAATTACTAAACAAATAAATAACATTTGTGGTCATCAACTTTATATCTTCAGAAAGCAGACAGCGCTACGTCAGTCTAAATACGGATTACTTCGACTAGTAAAACGTTATAACTATTAAATATATAGGGGAAAGCAGGATAGTTGCCGCATTTTTTAAAATAGTAGTATAACTAAAAAGCATGTATTCATTAAAAACAACGGACATATGTATCTATATATATGAAAACATAGGTCTTTTATCTATTACGTAAGCCTATTTTTATGAATATTATCAAATGATTATTGTCTATTGAAACTGATTCTTTGCCTTAGGTAACTTAAAAATACGATATAATAAGACCTAGAAATTGCTCGGAGGATAGTTGCCCTATGAAAGATTCTTCACAATGATTTTCTTCATATAAATACAATGTTATTTCTAATTAACTAATCAGTTTTTATTGTTTACTGCAATATTTTATTAAGTAATAATCAACATTATAAAATATTATCAAGTTTTATAAACTATAAAAAAAATAAATGTTCTTATTTCTACGTAACATTATCCAACGCATATGTACATAAAAATCAATCAGATGTTTATTTAGTAAAATTGTTATTGTCAAAACAAATAACAACTATGCAGCTACGTTATAGTCATTAAGTTAATTATTTTTAAATAGAATTTTAATATCTGTTAGTGTATTTTATTAATGTTTCGTCGTTTTTCTTTTAACAATATTATTATTTCTTCATTTTTGTGTCAGAAATGTTAATTAGTAGGTATATCGAACTAGATGAGGCCAGTCGTGGCGCAGGGGCACAAAGTGTGACTGTAAACGGGAGTGTTTGTGGGTCGATCCCCACTCGACTCGAGGAAATTAAATATTACTTAAATATATATTTCCATTGCTTAGCTCTGATTTCGAGGCAAAGTGCGGCATTGAGTTCCGCCACAAGACACGCTATGTCTCCAGAACTCAGCGGAAAGTGGGGAACGGAGTGTCTTAACACTAGATTCCCTCTGCTTACCCTGTTGTATGCGAGATACAGCGTGAAGCTGATTTTTTCGATCTAGATAACTCTAGAAGATCGACAAAAAGAACGATATATTCTTTACTGTATGGAAGCTTATGGTCGCAGTAAAATAGAAAAAACATCGAAGAAAAGTAGCAAAAGCAAAAGTAACTAGGCTGATTATCCTTTTTCATGCTCCTTTATATTTGTAAAATAAATAAAAACTACACATAAGAAAAAAATAGACTGTAGTCACGATCAGTTATAAAATATTCAATAAAAATTACTGATCAATATACTGTCAACGCCCGTCGAAAATTTCTTTTTAGTTATTTTGGTTCACAAGGACAGATTGTGCATCTATGTTGATAGTTTTTATGGCACTGAGGTGCGTACGTCCTTGTAATTATAGTAAAGCACTATAGATACTAATATCTCTAACAAAAAAACGGAGCAACTATCCCACTGCGGCGAGTATCTAGGCTTTTCGAATATATCTTTAATTTAAACGTAATTGTTTAAAAAATACACAAACGTTTTTAAACATTTGAAATAATTCAAAACACAAAATAATTATTTTTCTTATTATGAAAAGTAGTTACTACTTTTATATTATTAAAAACATTTTAGAATACAAAATATGATTTGAAACATATATATTTACATTGAATTACTATTACATTTTTATTTATTCCGTTTACGACATCTGAATTTGTTTATACATAAAAAAATTAATAAAACTAGCTATTTATAATCAACACTTAAGAATGTTTCAAGTGATTGCGTACTTACGGAAATTTATGTAATAAAGCTATATAAGGAGCCGCGAAAAGGTACCTAAAGGTCTAATCACTGGACGACCATTAAACCGAAGCAATAACTCTCTACATAGTAGCGAGCATATACAAAGACGCATAACTCTCTGTTAAATTCTTTTGTAGTCCATCTTGATGGAGCTTCTCCTTAGGTGGCCCGCTAATAAGCGTTTGTTAATTCCACTATAGCCAAGCTTACGGACTTAAATTCAATGTTTCGCGTTTACGATGGAAGTGCTGGCAATAAAATATAAAAAGGAAATATGTCTTTATAATTAAACAATTTATCTGATCGTGCCAGTGCTTAACTGTACCTACTTTTTGTTAATTATAAAAACTTGTTTTTGACATATAGAAGTCGTTGTTTTATGAATAATCTGTTGTTAGTTTTGTGTGCTATTTTGTAAATATATGAATTATTTATGTTTTTGTATAAATGTATGAAATGTGGGGGTCAAAAGTGTGTTAATGGGGTGCGGAGTGTTTTAACACTAGGTTCTTAAGTTCGCTACGGTCAGGCGGGATACAGTTTGAAGTTGAAAAAAGTATTTAAAGAAATATTTGATGGCTTCCACAACGTTCAAAACAAAATGAAATATTTTTTCAATATTTGATATTTAAATAACAAAACAATTCATTGCATATAATATATTTTATTATGTAAGCAAAAATCTAAATATTAAATAAAACAAGTCACGATTAAATTTAAAAAAAAATCGTTTACATATTAACAAGACATGGTTTAATTAGTTAGATGGTAATTCTGTCCATGTATCAATAGCCATTAAGTAGTAATATAATTTGCATATTTTTTATAAGCATAGTAGAGTTTGGTGTAGCTGAAATATGAGCTTCATACTCTACCAGTGCTTATCTAATCACGGGCAATATATGACATGTCTCTTTTTGTTAAAGAAATTTAGGGCTCTACCTTAGTAGCGTCACGTCTTCACACGCTATACTAGGATGGGTAAAGTATATATAGTGTTAAGACACTCCCTTTCCCACTTTTAACCAATTTTTGAGACTTTTTTTTGTGTTTTGTATACCAGTATATTAATGCAAGTAATCAAACAACCCACTACGCTACGAGAGATTTAAGTAAATAAGTCATTATCTAAATGAAATCGTTATCATATGTAACAAAAATGTAAGATAAATACATAAGTATTCCACTCTCCATAAAGAACGTTACCTCCTTTACCCAATTTTATTGCATCAAAGCTAATTTAACACCTTCAGATATTTTTGATAAGCGAAATTTATTTTAGTAACAAAAAAATATTTTAGTTAGAAGCCGACTGCGGCGCAGGGGCAAGAGCATGTGACTGTAAACCGCAATAGGTTGTGGGTTCGATTCCCATATCTTACTTATATATAAACTCGAGGAAATGAAATGAATATTTTAATTTCTCGGCTCAGCTGGTATCGGGACAAAGCGCGGCCGCTGTATGTGAAATGAAAACGCCCTTGTGTATTAAATATTTCATTTCTTCACTCCACAAGTCTACAAAGCAAAGCGCGGAATCGAGTTTCGCAACCCTACACACAATACCTCTAAAATTGGCCGGAATGTGGGGAACGGAGTGTCTTAACACTAGGTTATCAGGTTCCTTATACCTACTGTGCCATATGCGGGATACAGCGTGAAGCTGAAAAAAAATACTATCACTGTAAACGTTTATTGTTATCCTTTTATATAATTACCTAATACCATCACCACCTACCTATTACTTTTAAATATCTAATTATTTTCACCCTAAAGGTTATCTGGAAGAGATGGCTATTTAGCCATACAATTGCTTTTTGAACATTGTCTTTGATTGTCATATGAATCCCTTTGTATATCCTATATTATAATGGGATATACAAATGAAGTTAAAATTATTTCAGTATTTTAATTATCTAATAGAATATATATGCAATTGAATCTATTGCAAGTTAGGAGAAAATATAAAAATATTCTTCTGACTGAATAAAATATTATCTGTAAAATAAAAAAAAAACATCAGGTCAAATGCATCAGCTTGCTAATTGTTTCCTTAAAAACTTAAGGAAATGATTGGACGTATTTCATTTGTATGACTTCCTCCGATGTAGTTATGAAGGAAAAAAAAAGCAAAAAACCATCCCACTCGAAGAAATGTAATATTTATTTAAATTTACATTTCTTTTCTTCGCTCTGGTGTCGAGGCAAAGAGCGGCGTTGAGTTCCGTCACTCAACACGCAAAGCTTCCAAAATTCGGCGGAAAATAGGGAATAGAGTGTCTTAACACTAGGTTCCCTCTGCCTATCCTGCTGTGTGCGGGATACAGCGATAGGCAGAGGGAACGTAGTAAAATACTCTCCGTTCCCCACTTTCTGCCGAATTCCGGAGGCATTGCGTGTTAAGTGGCAGAATTTAACGCCGCGCTTTGCCTCGTCACCAAAGCGAAGGAATGTAAATATAAATTTAAGTAAATATATAAAATATTTAATATCATAATTTCTTAACTACGGTGACAACTCAACCCGCAATTCCTCCAGAATTCGGTGGAGAGTGGAGAACGGAAGTGTCTTAATGGGAACAGTGTCTTAGCACTGCGATTGTGTCTCAAGAAGGTATCTAGTTAATACCAAATAATTAATGAATAGTATAACACAAGTTTAAGCAGTTAATACCAAGTAATTCTAGGAGCATAGTACGACTTAGTAAGTTTTGAATATAGCGTATTCCCGAAAAAAAAATTGGTAATGACATTCCATATGAAAGTAATATATCTTTCAAATACAAAAGTAACAAGTTTCACACACCAAAGACAGGAGCTTATAAAGGATGAAACGTATTCTTATTATATAAAACTAAAAGCTAAATACGAGAAAGAAGAGCCGTTGTTAATTAATAGTGATAATTTGACATGCTCTGACAGCTAATATTGTATTCAAATTGATTTGTGTTCAAAGTTGAATTGATTTTGACAGAATTAATAAGCCACCGAGTTCTCATGGTATATTATAGAAATGACAGTAATTATAATAGCCAGTAAGAGTAAATCTATTTAGTTTTTTTTATTTTGGTTTTATGAATATACCTCATTATCTATTGCCTGTTTCTTTTTTTATATATGTATTTTTTTAAAAATAAAACCTATATGAGCTTGTAGGTTACACCAGTATTGCCTGTAAAAATAATAAAAGTATGAATATAGGTGTTATATATATAAACAAAATAATTATCATTTTATTTATCTATTTATAAACCAAATTGAGAATTTTGAAAATTAATTTTCAATAACTTATTTTTGTAAATACAATGTTTATTAGTTTAGTTGTGATACAAACATATCTGTCTAAATACGAGGAAGATATTATATACATTTATAACGAATGCAAAATGCTTCACTTGAAACAACATTCATAAAAGACTATGACTTGACCCCTACTCTGCTTCAAGTATAATACGCATCCACAAAGCGCCCATCAGTAGTTACCGACAAAATGAAGCAATAGTAATTATAAAGATAATGAAAACGCACAGATCGGACATGACACGTACCTCACCGACAATAGCGAGGAGATAACAAGACAGGAACCAGTTTAAAATTCCTTCTAATCGAATATGGCCTTTATGGTTGTCTTTAACACGATTATTATATTTTAAGAGGCCTTCTGTGACTTGCATTTTGTTCACACAGCGCATCTATGAGGTGTCGATATATGTCGAATAAATAGCTTTGCGTCAAGGTGATTGATTAATGACAGGTCCAGCGAAAACAGACCAGCCGCCTAATTAAATAGTTCTGACAGCTATTTACTAGTTGGAAATATAATCATTTTTTTTAGTTTCACGCTGTATCCCGCACACAGCAGGGTAGGCAGAGGGAACCTAGTGTTAACGCACTCCGCTCCCTCTTTTTCGCCGAGTTCTAGAAGCATTGCGTGTTAAATGGCGAAACTCAATCCCATATTTGTAGTTTGCCTGGACATGAAAGCAAAGAAATGAAAATATTAAACATTTCATTTCCTCGACTGGGGATCGAAACCACAACTTGTTGCGTTTGCAGTCACACTTTTGTACCACGACTGGCTTCAGACCTACATAATTTAATTATCTTTTCTAATATTTTATACAATGTTTTTATGCTGTACTACTGAACCGCTTGCGGCTTCGCCCGCTAGATTTAAATAATTATGTATTTACTAATCAGAATTATATTTGTGTTCTAATAACATTATAACTTTACAGATAAAATTATAGGCAATTCAATCAAAATATTTTATAGCAATTTTGCCGAAAAAATATTTTATATTGATATATGTTTTTACTTATATCGACTAAAAAAATCAAATACTAAATTTTAAGGGAAGAGCTATAATATAATAGTAAAAACTCTTATGAACCTCTTATGAACCAGTTAAACCGAGTCCGAGATTAGCTATTGATAAATGCCCTAAATATAAATTATCATTTTTCTCATACATATTCCAAATACAGATTGTATTTGTAATATTAGTAGTATAATATTATAAATATAAAAGAATGTGAGGATGTACTCGTATATATGTTAAGCTTTCAAGTAAAAAATACTGAACAGTTTTAAATGAAACTTTCCAGTAATATAGTTTATATATCAGAATAACACATAAGTAACAATTGGGTTAATAAACGCCGCGTTTATGTGATAGTTATATCAAGTGCCCTTTCCTTTTTTATTAACAAAAAGTTCCTAAAGGATTTATTTAAAAACTTATACGTATTTTTACTTTTACTTGTCAAAATAGTAAAATAGAATGTCAAAGTTTTATTAAGATAATCTACATTATATTTAATAAACCAGATAAACATTAACCATGGTTTATTATTACACCTCAAAAAATGTAAAAACCTTAAGGGAGCTTATTATTGATTACAGAAAATCTGTTGAAAAATCGCCTTATGAGTATTTGAAAGAATTTGTTGAAAATTGTCCAAACTCTATGGATGAAGACAAAATCTGCTGGATCATTGAAACTTTTGTAAATATTCAAAGACACATAAATTTTCTGAATACAATAAGTTCGAGCGTATCTGAAGAACTTTCTGATGAAGACTATGATTATTTCTTAATCCTTTTTCATGCAATAATTTTTCAAGTAACGCCAAAGTACACGCAGCTTTTATATAAAACTCTATTTAACCTAAGTAAGTCTTTGCTACTCACAATCACTACATTTCTATGTCGTGATGATTTACTGACAATTATTTCACAAGTAGCACAAGCAGATTATGATACAAATTTTGTATCAGAAAAAATTATAAGCCCTTTGTCTTCCTGGCAACCTTATATCATTGAGATGGCTGATAATTATGCTGAATATGTTGAAAAAGTACGACGACAAAACGTAAAGCAACCCACAATCCCAATATCACCTAAAGTATTAAATAGAAAAAATAAAAAAAAGTTTGGTCTGAAGGAAATATTACCAACTACTCCTCAAAATTCATTCAATTCGAAAGCGAAAGTAATGCTAACTAAAGACGTTATTGACAAAAAACTGAAAAAAAATCACGACGATAACAAACGAAAAGCCATGCAGCTCTTGAAAAGTATAAAGAAAAATAATTTACACTTTGCTCTAGTCAACCCTCACATTTGTCAAAATACATCTGACATCAATATTCTTAATGTTCATAAAAGTAGTCTACCTAAATTAATACAAAAACCTTTAATAAAAGAAACATCGACTACAGTAAAAAGGACAAATAAAAGAATTGAATTAGCAGAACAAGAAGAAATTCAATGGCTTCAAGATTTAATGAATAACTGTCAGAATACGATGAAAGCTGAAATACTTGAACTTAACGATCGTCAAGAAAGAGAAAAAGAAAGGTTACTCGATATAGAAAGGAAACATTTACTAGGACAAATCTCTTATGAGGAGGCCATCATTGCAAAAAAGAAACTTTTAGAAGGAAATAAACAAAAATATTCAGATTTTCTAAAAGAAAAACAACAATGGGAAGATGAAATTCAATCATGGAAAAGGTATGAAATGGAAAAAAATAGAAAAGTAGTTGAAAAGCTGTCGTTAACAGAATTATATATGCTCCATGCAAAAAGTAATTTACTATTAAGAAAGAAGCAAGCTGCAGATGAATTGAAAAAAGAATCTGAACAAATTATGGAAAGAGTAATAAAAGATAAACATGAAGAATTGGAACAAAAAATTAAAATGGTAAAGGAAATAAAAATATTAGAAGAAATCGCTAAAAAATCTAAAGCACCAAAAGTAATAGACTTCACAGAATCTTCTGGTGTTGGTTTATTATGCGAAATGTCGATAGCAGAGTTACAAGAAAGATTAAACATTATAAAAATTAATCTAAAAGATGAACTAGAGAATAAAAAAAAATATATAAAGGAACAAAATTATGCTGCGAAACGTGACCTTGAAGATTCAAAACAGTATATTAAAAATTATATGACTGAAAGAGAAGATATGAGAAAACAAAATAATAAATCGAAATTATCTGTTGATATATCATCTAACAAAGAAATACATGACCTAAAACAGATGTTGAATGAAAAGAGAAAATTTCGAATTCATCTGACTGCTTAGATCCAATAAGGTTTTATAATAAATGTTTATTTTTTCTATTTATTATTTCATATTTCGTATAAGGATATCCTGGTCACTATTAAATAAGCCCATATATAAGCCAGAGGCTTAGTAAAGAAGATTGCTTCATTTAAAGTCTAGACGATAATAAATATGTTAGCTATCACAGCCTTAAATAATAATAAATAAATTTAATATTAGCACCCGGTCTGACTTCATTCGGATGTAAAATGACTCTACTGTACAAGAATCTGATTTTTTTAAAAAGGTATATTTTTTAAAAAGTATTAGCTTGTACCTTTTTAAACAAAATCGGATTCGGATTTCTAAATTTAATTGCCTTATATACCTACGTAATTTCGCCCAAACAGCCCAAATACATTAATATTACTTCGCTCTGCTATCGAAACAAAGCGCGGCGTTAATTTCCTAAATGGGCGGAAAGTGCAGAATGGAGTGTTAGGTTCCGCCTTTTCTGCTGATGCTTGAGATTAGATAGATTCTATATCGGACATAAAAAACCTTAATAAATAATTTATGTAGCTATCTATTAAGGATTCAATTCAAATTTGTAACATGGATAATTCAATTAACATAACTACATATTAAAATATTTTTTTCTAATTAAGAATTTAAATTCTTTTTAAAACCTATTTTCGTTAAGATTAGTAAATTTTTTATCTATCTAAAATTAAATTAAATTAGCTTCACGCTGTATCCCGCACACAGCAGGGTAGACAGAGGGAACCTAGTGTTAAGACACTCCGTTCCCCACTTTCTGCCGAATTCTGGAGGCATTACGTGTTGAGTGGCAGAACTCAACGCCGCGCTTAACCTCGACACCAGAGCGAAGAAATGGAAATATAAATTTAAGTAAATATTTGATCTCCTCGAGTGGGAATCGAACCCACAACCAGTCGGTTTTGCAGTCACACCTCATGCCAAACGACTGGCCTCAATTTTTTATCTATCTAGTAGTATTAAATTGTAAAATGAACAAAACAAAAAAGTTAAACTTTGCGAAAGTAATAGAGAATAAAAAAAATAAGGAAAGCTTAATGTCACGAGTAATAAATCCATTTGGATGTGGCGGTTATTAAAATATTACGTCGCAATTTTTCTTGAAAAATTTTTACAAGTAAAATTCAAACTACGACTACTGTATACATTGAAACAAGTCTAATATAAAATATATAAATTAATAAAGAAGATAATATAATTTGCATTAAACCATTGATAACATTCAGCGCAAAGTTATTGCAAATTGTTGTGTTAAGACGAATGGTGTCTTCAGGCGAGTCCAATCAATGCGCATGCGCAAATTGACCGCAACACTTAATTAGTATCTGGCAAAGTGAAATATTGATAATGGAATTTACAACGCCATTACAATACACCTTACAGTACTTCATAACCAATATCACCATAGTAAACTATCACCACTTTATCATGTTAATAAAACCAAATTGAGTTATATTAAACAGACACTAATATCACTAAATGTTTATATCATCTCTAAATACAGTCGTTCGTTTCGAATGATTGTGTGCTAATAGTCACATATCGATATCAATATAATAGAACAAATCAGGCGACAATTTTCTCGAAATCCGAAAAGACTAGTCGATATAATTTGGATTA
>JAATLQ010021253.1:118133-140964 GCA_013421005.1 Heliconius erato x Heliconius himera | reverse complement strand
TTCAAGATTACGCGGCGAGATAGAGACGCGGGCGCCCGTGTCGCAGCGACAACCGCCGAATAAATTTATATTTCCGACCGATACGGCCGACTCCTCTCTTTGTAGATAATTCGGCCGGTAACGTTGAACGACTCTATTAACAGCTTCCCTTTTAGGGATAAATGTCAATTTTACTTTTACTCTATGTTACTGTATGTGTAGTACGAATTAGGTTCTTTTTATTGTATTTTTGTATGAAAAATAATTGTTAATATATTTAGTAATAATTTAAACAAGAAAAAAAAATATTTCATATTAAAAGTTTTTATGATATAATTTCATCAAAATATGTATACTCCTGCAATAGAACTACAATATGGATTTACTTTTTTTGTACAATAGATACAAAAATACGTGTACAATCATATATATTTAATGTGTCCCAAAATGAACACATTTAAAGAAATCTTAATTCTTAAATTTGTAATATAAATCAATATATTTAGGGTAGGACTACAAATACGGCGCGTCTTTGAAAGATTTAACTGATAACAGTAAAACGTCAATAACCACCTAATTGGGAAAGAACACTCTGCCCACAATCACCGAACCCGACCAAGTGAGAAACAAATAAATATTGGAACATACATCGAGATAATTTGGACGATAACTTAATGTGCTTACATTTTGGATCTGCTCATGGTTTTATGGAACTACCTAAGATATTATCTGATTGTTTTTGGATATAATAATAAATTTTAAATTTATCATTGTGAGGGTAACAGAAAATTTTATTTACTCCATTACTTGTTAATTAGTTGTAAGTATTCCATTTTACTATACAGTATTTATTTTGAATATGTAAAATATATTTTATATATTATAATAGTACTTGTGCTATATTGATTATAAAATTTTCATTTTTTTTAAGCTTCCATCCCGCGTTAAAAGTAGATAGAGGGATGGGATCTTAGTGTTAAGACACTCCGCTCCTCATTTTCCACTGACTTGAAACTCAACGCCGATAAAATTTTCATATTATAATTTATAATTTTTTTGTAACCTAATAAAAACAATCCTAATACATATTTTTTTCAATAACCACAAAAGAAAACTAAATAAATATCTTTATAGACATTTTATGAATGCAAAGGCCTTAATACATTTGTAGCGATTGAGTCTTCACACGGGCCTTACTGGAGTTCTTGTAAGAGCTATTATCGCAGGGAAGCGGGACGGTCGGGGCTGTCCACTCGGCACTTCAAACGACGCACAAAATTTATTGTTATTGGTTGGAGTCGCGTACATGCATCCACACTTCGCGGCTATCACGACAGTACAACTTTATCTCGCTGTTGCACTATTCTGAATAAACCGAGTGCCCTCTACGTGTCGCGCTCGACTTTTATGCGACATTTAGGTGACTGTTGAATAACACTGTGGATTTATATGGAGCAAGCAGCCAATTGTTTTTGTAAATATGTAAATAATACTTTGCTTATATGAACCGAAATATGTTTATTATTTAATAGTAACGTTAAGCTTGGTTAATAAAATAACGAATGGGTTTTTTTTCTTTCAAATATATTTTTTTTTCAGTTTACGCTTTCCAGATATTGCAGAGTCGCAGAGTAGCTAATGTAAAATAGAGACATTCCGTTTTCAACTTTCCGGTCAAATTCGAGATTGCGTATTAAGTGACGAAACTTTCTTTGGAAATGAAAATAATTAGTTTTCGTCATATTCCATTTAACATTATGAGATTCTATTATGTATTTAATTCTTTAAATACATAATAGAATCTCATAATGTTAAATGGAATAATATTTTGATAAAATATATCTTAAGTAGAAAATAAGATTACTTGATTATAAAACTATCAAGATTTTCCAATTTATGTATAGCTTTGATACAAATATTCCTCATAAAAAAGTGCCATAAAAGTCCCGAAACGATAAAGACTTGTATTATACAAATTCTTTTATATATTTTTAAGGAAATAAGAAGTAGAAAAAGATATTACGACAATGACAAACGAAACGAATCTGTTAATAACAAATGAGGGTATTTTTGCGATTTAACGGCCACAATACATTAATTTTAATACCACCACCTAATCATCAATTAACGTTTTATTAACTTAACCTATTTATAGATTTTATTAGGACAAGGAAATAATGTAACTTAAATTATTAAATCTAATTAAATTTTAAAATCAAATATACGAAATGCATGTGAAAATATTTTTTATAAATCTTCTTGAATTATAAATAGTATTACTAATACTAGTATAGGACATATAATATTTGAGCGAATGTCTTCAAAAATAAACAAAATGTTGCAAATTGTACTTTTAACATAAATCAAACTTTATTGAATTAATATTTTTATTTTGAATATAATTCCACATGGTCAAACAGTTTGACCTAAAATTAAGCATATTTAACAAACAACTCCTTAAAGCACAAATAAATGTGATATAAAAAAACAGTTTAAACCCCATTTTTATTAAATATTGCCATGATTATCAATATCCGGGAAGATTGATCCAACACTTAATGAGTTCGGGAAAAGGGATAATTGCACGTATGATATGATTGTTATACTTAAGAATGATGAGGCTATTGTTAAGAGGTAAGTGAAAAGAATAATTACAGGATACAATTACACAGTTTTTATAAGACGCACATGCTGGGTCAAACGGAGTTTCTTAAATTTTTTTATCATTTAGACGTGTGTCGTTTCGGGATCGCTTCCATTGTTGTCGAAACGTGAGTTGTTAGCTACATCAAAGATCAGAAGCTCAAATTTCATAAGAAAGGTGAAGCTTTGATTGCAGTTGTTTTAATTTGGTTGGGTTAGGTCAGCGATAAAGTGAGACGGTGCAATCTATGATAGACTAAATAATACACATCTATTATTTATATTAAGTACAACAAAATGAGAACAACCTAGTATATTATTAGGAGCGTTGCCAGACGTCCTCATTTTTAGCCCAAAAATTAAATATCCCGATCGGGACAAGCATAGTCCCGCTTTTTAAGAATTGTTCCACGTACTGTGAGAAATCTTTTTTTTTTTCAAGTTTTTAAACTTGAGAAAAAAACAATTTGATAGAAATACAAATAGATATGTATATTCGTAAGTTATATATAAAGCTACTCTGAAGACTTGACTGCCTTACATAGTAATCCAAAGCAATATCATTTAAAGAGATATATTGATATATGATTTTAAATTAAAATTATTCAAAACTTAAAAAGTATAAATAATATTTTAAAAACTGTTTATTTTAATGCTTTTGACTAAAGAATATTGTCCTACTGAATCTTCATTTTTTACTTAAAATGCTAAAGCATCCCACTTTTCATCGAAATAAAATTTGGCAACTCTGTTATTGTTTATTTTTTTATTAACCTACAAAATATAATAAAATTTCACAGTATAAAATCATTTTCATAAATCTCTTCAGTTCCAAATAAAATGCCTATCTAAGTCTGGAATATTGAAATAATTCATGTAAATGAAATTATTTAATTTGATTGAAGTATCATTTCGATTATCTTTTAGCGTGTATTATTATATGTGTTTATAAATATATCTATATAAATCATAATTATTTATTTATGATTTATACTGTACCAAATGTATCGTAACAAATATTACTTTGTTTTAGTATATATGTACATATATTGTTAATATAAATCCTTTTAAAATAACATTATGACGTTTTAATATTTATCATATAAAGAAAATATAAACTTACTGGGTTATATTTTATGTTTTGATATTTTTTTAGATTTTAAATAAAATACATGTTATATTTTCAATAAAATTTATTTTATTTTAATATTTCATAGGTACGTATGTAAATTTCCTACTTCGTTTCACATTAATATATCTGTCTATAATAAATAGTCCACAATGGCTAAGATAGCTTAACGATACATAGATATATACACAACTAGTCTTTTTTATAAAACTACACATATACAACGATCTTTTACAAACTAAAGGAATGTGGTAGCAAAGATTATGTAGGTGTTCGTTGACAACAAATTTTATGAATATACCTTAGGCCTAACAAGTTTGATGTTATTCTCATATTAAAAGTTTGTTCAGCAATCCATAATAGGAACTATAAATAAGGTGAGACCGTGGCTTCTAAACATTGATATGTCACTTTGGTATTCTATTTATTTTACGATATATTCCAAAGTTTTAGCACCTGCGACATAAAGTAAAAATATTATAATATTCTGTCTCGTAAATCCTCACATTTAACTCCTTTGTAAACAGCCAATATAAAAACAGTAAATTTCACTGTGCTCTACTTTATAAATGTAAACAGCACTTTCTATATTTTTTTCATCTCTTAAGGACCTTAAATCTGACATTATACTATTTATAAATAAAACAGTTTCTTTGTGCATACTTAAATTTATAGCCATCTTTCACAAAACTTAACACCTATATATTTACATGAATTTACAAGCAAATTGGTGAAATAGCACTCTAGTATAATTTACATAATTTATTTATTCGGAACATCATTCGATAGGAATCATATTTCTTACATCAACAAAAATAAATTAAATATTTGATCAACGATCGTGTTTAGTTAATTGCAAAGGCAAGTCATTGCCGGCCATCCTTTGCCTGGGACTCGGCGATCTGGATCTGATCCTATTTTTTTCTGTTTCATCATCACTTTCGTGAACATTAATTTCTTCATCCGAATCTGATTGTGAATCGTATCCTCGTAATTGAATCGACTGCGCTGCTAATAGCGCGGCGGCGTTGGGCACTAACGCTTTAAATGCGCTGTTATCTAAGCTGGGGTGGGGTTTGAATGAGCTATCGAACGTGGATTGAGACAGTTTCAAAGCATTCGCTTGACAAAGAGATTTAATGCTAGAATCGTGATGTCCAAGAGCCTTAAAGGCACTGTTTTCACCTCCCATCTGAGGGGCGTGGTACGAAACGGGATTTGGGGAAAGGGAACGGGAACGGGAACGGGATGGTGAATGAGCTAACGGGAGAGATGGGGAAGGAGAGTTCGGGATACGGAGTGAGGGAGAGCCACCGCGCTTTAATAGGTTCATGCGCTGGTGGCGCCTCCACTTCGCTCGTCTGTTGGAAAACCAAACCTGTCAGTAACGGTAAACCTGATTAGTATTCCGATCTTGTCTTGTTAACAAATATTCATTTATGCAAATGATTGTGGTAAAAAAGCTTTGATTTGACTAAATCTATTACAATGTTGACGCGTATGAGATGTTGAATTAATTAGATTACATATTTAAGAGAGATAAATATATTTTATTTTATTATCCAATCAAACTAAATCGGAAGTAAAATTTAAAATGCTAGATTTATATTTACCTGAACTCGTGCCTCTGAAAGTGAAGTCTTAGAAGCTAATCTTTCTCGTGTTGAAACACAAGGGTAATGAGATTTCTCGAATTCCTTTTCTAATTCTTCAAGTTGATCGGGACTAAACGTCGTACGATTTCTTCTAAACTTCGGTTGCTCTCCATCTAGTGATCCGGAATCATCGCCATCCACATCTAAATTTAAAAAAATCAGATTGAATTAACCCATTAAATAGTCAAAGTTAGCTAACAAATCTAAGATTTTCACAGGAAAAATAGCAATTACACAAAATGATTTTAAAACACGTATCTATTGTTTTTGTTGCTATTATGGCGTAGTTAAAAGGTTTAAAGTGTGATAAAACATTGTTTAAGTTTAAAATATTTTCGGTTCGGTTTAACCACCTATTAGGTGGAATTCTGGATCTAGGCGTATTAGAAATTAGTAATAATAATAGTAGAGTCTTAGTAAAAAAAATATATTTTTAATATACTTACCAATGAGGCCACGTCCTGATGATCCCAAAAAACCTTGTTTCATAGCATCTGGATGGGGCAGTCCTACATTAGGAGCTGACACCCCAGGTGGAAGTGGTAGGCTTCCAGGCGGCCATACACCACCACCAGCCCATGGGAACCCACCATAAGGTGCTGGCGCTGCATATAGACCATAGCCTGCTGCCCGAGCGAATTCTGCAGCAGCACGTTCTGCAGCTCTGTTACGTAATATCCGATTGATGGAGGAAACGCTTGGGGCCGTAGCGTTTGTACAAACACCTTTAAAAAAATAAGTTAATTTATTTATTGTTATCATCACCATAATACTAAATATACATACATATTATATACATTTATTTTAAAATAGGTAACAATGTGTTTAATAATAAACATTGTATACTTAGTTATGTTGGCTCATGCATGAGAACAGTACAAGTAAACGCTTCTACAGCATTCTGGGTATGGTAACGCGAATCCTCTTAAGCCATGGGAAATATTCTTTATGTATTTTAATATTGAATTTTCTTGATATAATTTTTAATCGACAAGAGCATGCGCTTATGCTTGGTCGTTTCAGTATTTTAAGTTTATTGTATAAGAACTTCTGTTCAGTGAAAAATTAAAATAAATTTAAATTTAACTTTTATTATTTTCAAAAAGTCCATTCGCGCTCCCGTAAGCTTGTCTACTTATAATAAAGATATATTTTATCTTTAACAATAATTAACAAAATAAAAATAATTGCAAATAGTGTGTTAATAAATAACATTTATTAATTTTATACGGGATTAATAAGATACCTAACTGCATCGGCATCGTACCGCAATATTCTATTTCACATCCTTTTTATATGCGCCGTAGTCGTAGTCGTGCGCACAAACTCTTACATGATTATAGTTTTCTGGGCTACTTCTTGAGCAACGTTGCAGTAATTGCAATACGTACGGTAAATTAGTGACCAGCAGCACGTTAAAACCGATGCGTCATTGGTCGCGTTTCAAATCGGCGGCCATTATATGTTTTAATGCGTGCTGAGGATCGCGTGTCGGCTCAACCTTGGCCATCCCATGTAATTTTCAGGAAACACTCCGGGTAAGTGGTATAATTTAATAATACCCTGTCCAGTTGTAATTGTCGTAGATTTCGTTGTTGAGCTACTGAGCAGTTGCTCTGTGTGGACCAGTGCGATATAAAACTCTAATTTTATATAATTGCTTTACAGAATGTTACACAATTATCTTGTTTTGGTTGCAATTAAATTGTAAATATCTTTATAGTGTTGGGTTGTTTTGTTCTAATCATTGAAAATATGCAAAATTTATTGATGATTTATTTAATATATTTTTTATTTTATTTCATAAAATAGGTTTCATTAGCTTCACGCTTTATCCCGCACACAGCAGGGTAGGCAGAGGGAACCTAGTGTTAAGACACTCCGTTCCCCACTTTCTGCCGAATTCTGGAGGCATTGCGTGTTGAGTGGCAGAACTCAACGCCGCGCTTAACCTCGACACCAGAGCGAAGAAATGAAAATATAAATTTAAGTAAATATTTCATCTCCTCGAGTGGGAATCGAACCCACAACCAGTCGGTTTTGCAGTCACACCTCGTGCCGCTGCGCCACGACCGGCCTCTTTCATTTTTTTCCGCTTCACACTATATCGTATACCGCATATGTCCTAGTGTTAAGACACTCCCCACATTCCGCCGATTCATTGCGTGTTAAGTGGCGGAGCTCAACCTACGCATTGCCGCGATGTTTGCTGGGGTGAAACAATTAAAATATTAAATGTTTCATTTCCTTGAGTGGGAATCGAATCCACAACCTGTCGCGTTTATAGTCACACGCAGATTTAATCAAAACATAGCAAAGTGATTGTTTCATAAGCCATCAGATTCTAATATATCGGAGTCATTAATTTCACTAAATATGTAGGTGTAAATAAGTAATTAATAAATCATATTATATTTAGATATCTTCACGTGCTAATATGCGTTATATTTGCACGTACATAACTACTTGGTAATTAATATCTGCGTACATGTTTCCCTTTGCCAATTATTATTGTACAAAGTCATATCCAATTGGAACAATTACACCAAGGAAGCATAATTTTATCTAATTGCTTAATAGACGCTTAACTGTATTGCCAAAGACATTTTCCTGGATCCCTTGTTATAGACAATTACCTATACAGTTCAATACATAAATAAACCGCCCTACGACTACACTATATTTAATGTCTTTAAATTATAAACTTTAAAATTTCTCAAGCGTGGCAGCGCCTATTTACTTAATAAAAATATATTTAATATGGTCACGCTCAGTAATGAAGCTCTATTGAGACTCCCGAGAACTTTGGCGCGGTACTGGCACATCACACACAATATAAAACCAACCTGTTATAATTTACTCAAAACACAAAGCCTTATACAGTATAATAGTAATGATCAGTTGCGCACCTCCGCTTATTGTTAACACGTCAAAAGCATAAAAAGCTGCCCTCAACACGATTTGTTTGCTTCGTAATCGGTGCGTTAAGATGCCTCCTTAGAAGGTATTCTGTATCCAACCCACAGCTAATACCACAATATTGCTGAGAAATACGTATTGAAATCATCACCGCCGAGACCTTCAATTATTTCGATATAGGTATTACAAAAAAAAAGAATACCGTTGAAAATGTAAGGTTTTGTGAAAGTACAGACCGTTGTCACTTTAATCTATTTCCTTGCTCATCAATAATGTGAAAAAAATGTACATGGGACCGGTAAAAAGATGTTTTTGTCACAAACAAGTATTTACTGTGCCGTAGGTACCTACACTTTTTGATTTAGATGGCAGCATTATCAATTTAACTACGGTAGCTTTTTGCAAAAATCGAATTTCCGGAAATTTAAATTAACCGTTTCACAAAGTTAACTTGAACTTATATTAATAAATTTTCTAAAGACACAGTTGCGTAGACTGATTATTAATATTAGACAATTCGCAATTGCGTAAGCCTAAATGCAAGTGTCAGTCAGTTCGGGCGTGGCTATAATGAAATGATTATTAAACTCACATCTCGCGTCCTTTTTTTTTAATCTTCGACCATAACGTAATGACAAAGACCACTGGTTAACTATTTGTTTTGAAAGAGATCATTATCCGTCAACAGGTTGCAGGTGGGAATGCGATATCTATAATTGTTCTTTTAATGATTTGGGATCGGATTCGGGCCCTAAATGCCTAGTCACGGCCATGCAATTTGTCTACGGTCGTTTAATCATGATTAGTCACAATGGGATCCGCTTTTATTAAAAGACATAGATATTTAAAAAAAAGAAGCTGGTTTCACTTGGTATCTAAGTACTCTGTGGCTCTGTTTGGACTACTGGTATGTCATATTTGTCTAATTACTGAGTATACTATATACAAGTTAAGATGATTTGTGTTGTCAGTTGTAACGACCCATAATAAAAAGCAAATTGATTTAAAAATCTTAATGTTTTCACTCCGGACTGGTGTTAGGTTGGTACCTGCCTAAAAGCGTGGCATGTCCAAAGATAAGACAATCCGGCGCCGTCTGCTATGGAGTGTTTAATCGGGTTAATTTATCGATAATTGACGGAAAACCTTTTTGTTTGTATTGCCGGAAAGTAACAGTAATTGTCACGCCTTTGAAGATTTACGTCCGCTTCTAAATTAAGACATTAACAATCGGATCTCGTGCCTAATGGTTTGGAATGAATTTATTTGTTTTACCCGAACCGGCTCTCGATAAATTTGATTAGTCCCATTAACAGAGAAGTGGAAATTGAACTCTTTCGAGTTACCTCATAACTGATTACGAAAACTAATAATCATATTATGGTGAAGGTTCCACGAAGTGAAAATAATTAGTTATTTTTATTGCTTGTACACTATTTATACAAAAAGCCTGATTATTTTTATGTCTTCCAAAGACCATTAAGTTGTGCATCAAGATTATCATGACTATAGATAGCAAGATTTTAAAATGTTTCATAATTAAAGATTTAAAGGTAAGTCATTAAGAGCTCGTTTGAGGGAAGTCACGGACAGTCCCTCGCTCGATCGGGGGTAAACGACACTAATTGTAAACTTTCGTTTTGTTACGTATTGGAATTATACGCGATACGCGGTCCAGAATCACGTCCGCTCCGAACAAGTGGAGCCAGTTAACGAATGAGTGGCATCACGTCGTCTAAATGAATTATTGTTGGCTTTATGGAGAACATAAAACGATGAGATCGGAGGCAATCAAGCGGCACCCGCGGCGTGGGCCAAGTAAAAAGGTGTCCGCGCCGGCGGGGGGCCGCTGCCGGCCGCTGCGCTAAACGCCTACGCAAGGCCGGGTGCGCTCCTCTTCCACCGTTTCAATTAGCAATCAATAGCTAAATTAACAAATGTGCCAATATTATTAATGACCATCGATGTGCGATAGCGAATACTTCACACTTTCATATTACCAGCCACAATATTGTGATTTAAACAACAAAAAAATTTCAACTTTAAATAAGTATTCGAGCAAACTATATTTTTTTAATCACGATAGATTTTATACTGAATATAAAAATCATGACCGTAAACATTGATATCACAGGCAACACTGGCAACTTTGCTGGGAACCAATTTAATACTGTAACAAATCAATAAATCGGTTTATTGGAACCTATGTGGATATCGATTTGATTTATTTCCAATCGTCCAACGAGGCGATACCTTGTTAGTAAATGTCAAAAAACTTGTTATATAAAAACACTTTTCTATTCTTCGACGACAACGAGGGAGTATTCTGACGGTTAAGGTAACTTTGTGCGTTTTTTGTTGTTTATGTTAAATAAGATAAAAAAATATACGTGAAGCGCATAATAGGAAAGTGAAGATTGCGCCACAATTTTTACTAAATTATATTAATTAAATTACATTAAATCAGGTTCACGCTGTATCCCACACAGCTGGTTAGACAGAGGGAACCTAGTGTTAAGACACTCCATTCCCAAGTATCCGCCAAGTTCTGGAGGCATTGCGTGTTGAGTGGCGAAACTTAACGCCGCGCTTTGCCTCGACACCAGAGCGGAGAAATGGAAATATAAATTTAAATGATTATTTCATTTCCTCGAGTGGTGATCGAATCCACAACCAGTCGATTTTACACTCACACTTTGTGCTCCTGTGCCACTCATCTGGCCTCATCATCATTATATTAATGTTAATTAATATTTAAATAATGGACCAAATTTTATTTTAGTATTTATACATTTTATTTAGGCAATTGATCATTCATTTAACACAAAAAAAATAAACTTTCAAATTGAATTTCTCATTATAATCATTATTGCAATCATATTTCAAGCGGCCAAACTATCTCGGCAACTATATCGATAATTGATTGAAAACATTGACATAAAAAAAGTAAAATCGAGCAATTCAAAATATTTTAACAGCCTCTCGTAAAAGTTCTCGTCATTCGCATCGCTAATTGATCGGCGCCACTAAATAATTAAAGCGGGAGCAGCCCCTACGTACCTACGGTGGTTTGGAAATGCAATTAATCAAAATTTGGTCAGTAGCTGGAGCCGGCCGTAACGGCTCGTAAACCGATATCGATTTAGTCGATAAGTTGCGTAAGGCATTGTCGAAAGCTGCGCCGTCATCGCCAACAAAGGCGGTAGTGGGCACCTTATTAAAATTTAGACGATCTCGATGAATCGCTGTGTTTTGATAACCGCTTCCGAAGACTATCGACAATTAACGTGAATGCGTATAGAGAAGGCAGCGTTTACGACGAATCATACTGTTTCATTCTTTATTATATATGTAAGTATAATAAGAATTAAATGAGGTAGGTATATTTAAGTAAGTATTGAGTAAATAAAAGCAATTATTACTTATTTAGAAAACGTTTAAAAAATTTGAACGAAGCGGGACTTGAACCCGCGCCTCGAAACCGATTCGAGGTCGGTTTCCAGGAGCTTTTCTAAATAAGTATTTTTTTAATTGAGGTTTTATAAATAAGTATTTTTCTTTCCTAAGTGTGAAATAACACTTTAAAAATTTTAAAAGTAATTATTATTCTGACACCATTAGGTGTACAAAAATATTTTTTACTCGTAATTGTTTTTGACTTCATTTTCGAATCGAATAATATATTGCCACTCATAACGACGATCCCTATGTTAATAAATAAGGACTTAAGATAGAAAAGAGAAGATAGAGAAAAATAAAAATATATATGGAAATACAAATTTTACAAAATTAACTGAAAATCAATACAGCGAAATTTATTTTTACTTTTCAATTCAATTCAACTTTCTTCTGCAACAAAATGTATTAAGGAAATAATTATAATAAACTTATGAATTATGTTTCTCTTATTGTTCAAGTTTCCTAATCCTAAGTACAACTTTACCATACATACTTTTTATGTTATGTTTATTTGATCTCTTCTCTGCTTAAAAAATATTTACCAGACTAAATTTCTATTCAACTAAAAAGATTTATAACAATATGTTACAAAAATATAAATGAAGAAGTTAAAAATTTTAAGTAAAATATCTGGCGATAGTCTTTTTACTATAAAACAGTTTACTTTAGAGATGTCCACATTTAATAAAGTCCAAAATAACATGTTTTATAATCATAAAACATGATTAAATCAGTCACGAAACTGTTAATATAAAGTAAGTAGATAGTGGGTACATTGAAAGTATGCCGCTGTTCAGTTATGAAATTTAATCAATTTAGTCAGTTTCATAAGCACGTCTAAAGCTGATCACTCAGCACGCGTTTCTTCATAAAAACCCGCTGCATTGTACGCGATCATTTCGTTACAAATTTGATTAAAATTCTATTAGTTATGTTCCATAGACTTAGCAATCTAATTTAGAAATATATTTTTTTACAGCTTCACGCTGTATCCCGCACAGAGCAGGATAGGTAGAGGGATCTAACTTGATAATATCTGATTTACATTAACTTAAGCGAGTTACCTCAAAAGCATATGATTACGTATTTAAGTCTTACATTTGCGCACCGCTTTTTGCTCAATGTGAATATTCATTATTACCTTTATAGGAATTAATTTATTTAAGCGTAGGTAACCTACCATGTAATATATTGAAGCCAGTCATGGCGCAGGGGCACAAGCGTGTGGTTGTAAGTCCGATCGGTTGTGGGTTCGATTCCCACTCGAGGAAATGAATTATTTAATAATTTCCAATTTCTTTATCTAGTAAAGAGGCAAAGCGTGGCGCCGATTGTTGTCACTCAACAAGCAATGCCTCCCGAATTCAGGGGAAAGTGGGGAACACACGGGTCTAACTGGGAACATAGTTTCTTAACACTAACACCCAATATTAATAACCTATCTCCAACGTCAATCTTAGATTGTTTCATACATCTATCCAATCTAGAGATTGGATAGATGTATGAAATAATCTAAGATTGACGTTGGAGATAGGTTATTAATATTGAGCGTTAGTAAACTATACATAATGATGAAAATTTATAAATCACCAGCGATCCCGTCGCGACTGCGCCTGCTTGAGCTTACTATTGAGTATAGTTTTTTTTATTTTTAAATCGATTGAAATAAAACAAACGTTAAATATTAAGGGGAGTTTGCAGAAAAATACATAGTAATAGTGAAAACTGCTATTAAATCGCTTAGCCGATTCTATGATTAACGTGAATAAACGCACACACAAACAGACAAGTAGACGAAAATTTTGAAAACCATTGTTTTTGATTCTATCATGTTATATAATAACATTTTTTCTTATATATCCTCCGACACACACAATACACCGATGCCTAACGATTTCTTTAATAATATAAATTAGAAAAACAAAAAATCTAATATACAAAAACATTGTGACATTTAGTATGTCTATATTTACAACGATTTATACGATAATAAAACGAATCTACGAATTAATGTAAAAGGTATAATGTTACCAGCATAACGTTAATAATTCACTTCTAATCAATTCTTATTACACTGGATTCCAAGTAGATAGCGGCTCCTTCATCAGCAGGTGGTCTGCTCCGGTCAACACGCTTTGATACACCGAAGCCATCGCCCGATCTAATAGAATCAATCATAACTACATCTCGACTGTAGACAGCAACTCGTGCAATGAAAACGAACAAAGCCTGTACAATTTCTCTTTTTTAACGTCACTCTGTACCGCACACAGCAGGGAAGGCAGAGGGAATCTAGTGTTAAGACACTCCGTTTCCCATTTTCCGAATTCATATTGACTAGCGGAACTCAACGTCGCGATTTGCCTCTACACCAGAGCAAGGAAACGAAAATATTAAATATTTCAATTCCTCGAAAGGGAATGGAACCCACAACCTATCGCGCTTACTACAATTTCACACACTAAATGCAAATATAACTGTAGAATTTAAACTTCCAAAACACTACTGTACTTAACAATAAATATGTGAGCATTTACGCAGAACAGCCGACATGGAGTCGCGTGCAATTTTCGAATACACCATAGTCATGAGCGCGCCGCGATCGACCAATTATTTTAAACACATTTCAACAAATGACGATAATGTCAGCCAGAAATGGAGATAAGGAAAATACTACAGTGACACACGATCCACAATATCCCTTCGACCACTAATCATAAGATCGACTTCACATTATGAAATGCCAAATAATTATCTGTACTTACTCGCTTACTTCATTTCTCAAAGAAGGAACATATTTTAAATATCATGCTCCGAGCTCTAGCGCTATTAGCGTAATACTTGCACGACTTGCATTTTTAATATTATATTTTTTTTTCTCATGCAGTTTAAGATTTTTTTATTCTTTTTATTCTTATATTATTTGACACCACTGTTGATGGCTATTAAGCTATGTGTCAGAGTGCACTTCAATTTATTTAAAAAATAAAAACATTTTAAAATGTAAAATACTTTTTCTTTAAATTAAACTCTTTTTATTGCCGATTTTTTAAAAACACTTAAGAATATTTAGTTTTTTTTTAAGTACCTGAATTAAAAATAAATATAGTCTATTATGTGCGAGTGCTTATTGACTTCAAATTATTATTATTATAATATACTGGTATGTTATCTTTATAACTTTAATCTTTATACCTAAATCCTATTTGTTATACAAATTAATTATATCAGAATTTTATTTTTATTAGGCATATTGTCCCAGTTTCTTATAGATAGGAATATCCTATAGGTAGATTTAACGATAACTAACGAATTTAACATCTCAGTTTTGCGCGGCGCTGACCATGAAGAATATTATCATCTTCTAATCCGGTCCAGAATGATATCGTAAACCAGAATCGTCTTATGAACGAAACCAGTTCCAAAGACTGTTGCATGCTCTCCCTACTGTTTACTAGAAAACTGCAAACGCATAAGAGTTTTGTAATAGAAGAGTGCAAAAATTACATTTCCCCTTCCGCGATTATATACCTTAAGGTAATATATTTATGGACTATTTTACAATACATGATTCTTGACCAATAGAGCTGGTTTTAGTTGATACTTTCGTATTACGCATGGACACGAGAGGTGTCGCTCGTGCAATTATCGCAATTGGCTCGTTGGCCTCAAAGTCAAGAACGCCCATCATGTTGGTTTATTAAACTGTTCATATTTATTTTTAATAAAAAAATAAACATTAAATTTACTTTGTAATAATAATAATAATACATGTTAAGTATAGAAAATTTATGACTAATCACCAAAATAATTTCCTATAGGAAATTATAATGATTTTTCGAGTATTTCCAATTGTAAAAGCATATTATTCGATATTTATATATTTATTAAAATTTATGAAAATATTTATTATATAACATACCATGTTATTAGCTCAAAATATTTTACCGAATATTACTGGCATTTTTTAAATACATTTATGGGTATTTTTCTTATATAATATGTTTTAGTAAGAAATAAGTTAAATATTCTATTTACAGTGGCTTAATTCCATCTATCTATTAACTTCAAAACCATCTCATATTACATTATATCCGTTGTCTCTAACTTAGCCGCCATCATTGTAACTAATAGGCGATATTCGGGGTTGCATTTCGTTGGCTTTACCACCTGACCTCCCAAAATGTATTGACACAAAGTACCTAAAGTTCAAAACCCAAGCCGGTTAATCCCCTAATTGGATATTTAACTATTTAGTAGCCTACTAGGTGAGCCGTGTGCGTGGAACGGTGCAGGGGCACAAGGGTGTGGCTGTAACGCAACTATTGTAGGTTCGATCCCCACTCTTGGAAATGGAATATTTATTGAAAATCATATATCCATTTCTTCGGTCTGGTCTCGAGGCAAAGCGAGGCGTTGAGTTTTGCCACTCAACACGCAAAGGCTTCGGCGAAATGTGGATAACGGAGTGTCTTAACACTACGTTCCCCCTGCCTATCCTGCTGTTCGCGAGATACAACGTAAAGCTGATTATTTTTTTTTAGTAGCTTCGATCTTATTAATTTTGTATTAAGTTACCTACGTGTTCGGAGTTAGGTAAACTTGAGGTAGTATATGAGCTAGCATCTTGCATTCTAGGTGCTGGGATACATTAATGCTGGAATTAAATACAGGAATTATATGTCAACGCGGTGTACGTGCGTGTGCCGGGTGTGCTATTTAGTAGGATGTTTAGTTGACAAGTTCTCTTAGAACTGTCGCTGTCTGGTGGAACTTACTTCGGGATGATTTTAAAAAGAGTAGGTATTTAAACGTTTAAAACGTGTAAATATCTACTCTTTTTAAAAGCCCTTAATAAAATAAATTTGTAAATATTTATTTAAATAGTTATTTTTTAATATGATAACAGTCAAATAAAGTAATTTAAGTGATTTATTTTATATATATAGGCCAAGTGTGCGGCTGTAAACGGTAATTGGGGAACGGAAGTGCCTAGGTTCCCAGGTTCCCTTTGCCTATCCTACTTTGTGCGGAACACGTGAAGCTAAATATAATGTAATCTATATAATAATGTAATAAAATATGATTGTACTATATAGGAAGAAGAAAAGTTTTATTAAAGAGCATCGACATAATGTTTATATTATAAAGTTACTGAAAGCACGCACGCATGAGCTTTGTAACACGAGAAGCACACTGCATACCGGTAGTCATGCCAATATAAAATAAAATTTAAACTTCATACAACATTTAAAAATGGATAAAATACAGCATCTTTAACGTCTTTAAACACGAATTATATACTTTTAAAAAACTGTTCCTTTTTTGTTTTATTTTATTAAGCATGTCGAGCAATACGTGATTATTATAAAAGTATTAATATAAAATCATAATTAATATACACTGTGTTTATAAATAATCATATATATTTATAATTGTAAGTGAATATATATTTTGTAAATATATATACAGGTATAATATCGCAATACATATTTTTATACTACGCTATTATACGCTATATACGCTTTTTTTTAAATATATTCAAAAGTAAATATATTCAATAACGTATCACCATAATATTATATATTTTTAATTTGTTAAATAAAATTTAATAGTTCACTAAATGAAAAATAATAATTCGAAATAGCATTAAGTAAGGTAATTTATATTTCTACCTATACTTATAAGTAAAAGTGTCTGTGGTTTAAAAATAATTTAAGTGTTTTTTCTAGCGCATACCTACAATAATTTGCACGATACTAAAAAACATAAACAAACTATTTTAAAATATTTGTCTGTATATATATATTTTTGGTTGTTCGGGCTATCCGATATAGCTAAACTGACTTTTAGTGAAAGATAAAGGGGGTTGTCGAGCAACATATAGGTTACTTATTATTCCAGAATTCCGAGATTGCGATTTATGTGAGCAAAACTGCATTTATTGTGCGCGCATACCTACCGACTACTTAGAAAGCTGATGATGAAATAACTAAACATTTTTATAGTTATTAAAATACCAAAAGATTAATTCAAATCACGATAGAAGTGTTAAGTGTATTTAACACTAGAGATGCCACACTATACTGCTACACTCTTACCAAGACTAACCATACCAACCATACTATAATAGTCAACCAATTCTCCCAAAATATACTTAAATAATAATTAATATTTATTTGTATAGTTCAAGCGGGCGAAGCCGCGCGGGGCCGACAGTAATCAATAATTGTCAGGACAATATTAAATAATTTTCACTGTATGAAACGAAGAATAAAGAATCAAATGAAGCTGTCACTGATAATGTCGGTCTTTATTTTCCAAACTGAGATTTTATACACATATAGTCGTAGGCCGCAACTTTTTTGGAAATAAAATGGAATATCCATTCTTTCGTCCCTGCAGGACTTTTAAGAAATCCTGTTCTAAAAGTACAAGTACAACGTTTAAGCAATCCAGTCAAACAATTAAAACTCAGTTTTCTGCCAAGCAAGTCTTGGCAGAAAACTGAGTTTTATTGTATTTATATTAACGTCTTCCAAAACAGTTGTGGAGACTAGCCCTTTACTGATTGATCTAAATAAAATAGTTTTCGTGTGAAGCATGGTGAACATTGTTAAATGTCTTGTAATATTTTAAGAAACTAATATACGATTGAGATATACCAAAACAGTAACATACAATGTAAAATGCGTGTTTTTGCGTCTTTTTTATTTATTCAACGTTTTTAATAACCAAATTTATTGGTTGGATCGGTTGGTGAGCGAACAAGAAAGTGTAATATCACTGCATTTCGATCTGCTACTTGTCACAAACCGATGTAAAATATTTATGTTTAGTTATAACATAAAAATTTATGAAATAGTTTGCCCTGTTCAATTTCACCGCTTATATAATATATTTATTTCTATTACAAATTACTATTGTATAAAATTTTATTACTATTGCATTAATATTATTAATTAAAATACTATTAATTTTTTTGGATATCTTGGTAAAATGTTTAATGTAACTACACTCACCTTCAGAAATTAATCTTTCGCGAATTTCCCAAGCGAAGATAGTTGGATTTTCTCGTTTATACTGTTCTATCTTTGAAACAACTGCTGGAGTTGCTACTTTAGGCTTGCTACCGCCGATGAGACCTGGAGGTCGAAGTGTACCTGTAACCAAATGAAGTAGTTTATAGAAGCACGACTCCAGAAATTTTACTTTTTACAACAAAATTTTCCCCGAAAAATTAAAAAAAACCATTTACACGAACATATCTGTTCAAAGCTAAAGTTCAGGCCCTCCCAAAAAATATCTCTTGATACACTAATAAATAAAAATATAATAATATATTATGTATACTTAATATATAATAATATATAGAAGTGAATAAACTAAGTACGTAAACAGAACCTTCAAAATTTTATTTAAGCTTAAGAATAAAATTTTAAGAGTGACACCTGAAGATTTTAAACAAAAAAATAAAATCAAATTAAATCGATAATAAAAATACCAATAATAGCGACACGGTACCGATTGATGCAATTTCATTGAGTGCTAAACGTGAGTAAACGCGTCTACTGCCGCAATACCGTGCGCAGTCATCATTTAATTCACAGCTGCACATACCTATAAAACATAAACCGACGTAATAAGGTTCAAATTTAAGACGCCAGTAGTATCATACGTTACCGCTTCAGCCTTCAAAAGGAAGATGGACGTGCTTTCCTAAAAGAAATCGATAATCAAAGGCGCGGTACAGAATAATAATGAAAACTGCAAATTAGTATTAATTATAGAAACAATGACATCGACTTAAATGAAGTCGGTGCTGCGAGACAAGAATTCCTAACTTGTTTTGGGGTTAGGCAAATTGTTTTTGGTGAATGACGTTTTTGTGGCATTCATGTCCAACATAGATTTTTAAAATGGACATTACATCATCGAAGAAATATTCGAAGATTTTCTGGAAATTTCGGGATTCTTTAATTTTTAATTTGAAAACAGATAATAATTCAATTGTGCAAAAAAATACTGTTATTTTTAAAAATGTTAAAAAAATACTACCTACTTTATTGTTTAAGAACTACGAACGTTGTTTAGAAAAAATCGAACGAGAGAGAGATATTCGAACATAATTTATTTATTAAAGTGGAAGTCAATAATGTGTACAATCCATCCACAATCCTCCATTACACAACAAAAAATTCTTCAATATGATATTTAAAATGACACTTCGTACTTATGTATACAGACTAAATATAATATCTAGATAGCTGTTCCTGGCCTAAACCTAAAATTGTCGGCGACAGTGTTATGTTAAAAAAAGAAAAAATAAAAAACCTAATAGGTAACAATGACCAAATTCTTCGAATTCCGTTCACCATATTTAATAAAAGAAAAAATATTGCACGTTGTTATAAAAATGACCACGCCATATTATGATATAAAAATTTAGGGCGAAAAACTTAATTACTTAATTTATAATAAACGCATTTTTATAATTTAAATAAGACTACTAAGTTATTTTTTGACTAAAATGAAATTGACAATAATTATTAAGAGTGATATATAAGCAACTTTAACGAATGTTAGCATACCAAGCAACATACCAAGTTAGCTGATACTCTTAAAATGACTTCACACCATCAAGATACCTGTTTATTTTGCATGACTTAAATGAACGCTAGACCTAAAAAAATGTTGGATTCTGTTATTCCTAAATCAGTTAGTAGATAATGGATGAGTGCGTGCTTCGAGACAATTACACAAAAAGGCATCGGAGGCAGCATTCCGGCAGACGGCCGCGCGAACCTTTTTTACCTCTTCGACAACGGCCCTCCATACCGATCACGCTGAATTATTCATCACATTATTTATATTCTCATTTTTGTCAACGCCATTCACGATAAATTCATACGGGTCTTTATGTCTTGATAAAACTAAAGCTTAAGGCCCAAAATGGTGACGTACGCAAAAACATGCCCAAGTTCACATGTATCCAGACCAACGCACCTTTTTAGGTGTTAATGTATTTGTAATTTCCAGTCAATATAGAAATATTTTTACAATATTCTATTTTGGTGAAAAGCTTATTGACTAAGCATGGTGGACATGGTGGACATAGGCAGATCACAACTAAAATTTTGATATTTTTTAAAAAAAGATTCAAATGAGATAACTTATTCACTTGTTACTTTATATTTTATTTTATCTCTATCTCTTACAGTATTAAATTTTATATTAATTTCCAATTAAATTATATTAATTTCAACTTTTTATCATATTACAAGCTTACTACGAGCTAGTGCATAGTGCAAAAGAATTAAAACTCTTCCATCCAGCTTTTTAAACATTTCGTTAATATTCCAATCAAGTTAGGTAAAATAAAAATATAATTAATAGCAAAAATTCGAACAGAGCTAAAAGAAGATTGAAGCAATTCAGGTAAATCATTTCCTCCATGAAAATTCTGTCAATTTTAGCAATCTGAAAGCTCAGTTATTAGAGATTTGGTAAAACTGAGATTAAGTTCACAGTACAATCGACCTTTATAAAATAGATGATGACTGAGAAAAAAAACCGCAGCAGTCTGAGAAAGAAAACACTCAAAACGCATCGAAACGAATGAAATGAGCAAAGTGAAAAATGCAAAAATCATTAGACAAGGTGTCAATGTCAATCTGCTGTCACATCTGTCATTTAAAATATGATTTTGGCTTTATGCTTTTTTTTTTTAAATGTTTATTTTGACTAAATTATAAGTCAAATATTTTTTCGTCTAATGAACAATTTTAGATAACAACAAACAAACTAGTCATAGTAGCTTGTTCTGATTAAGTATATTGTAAAAGATTTAGTCAATCATATAAATATACAGCTTGTCAATAAAATATACGAAATAACATTTCTTAAGTAAATTCGACACTAATCTGTATAGAAATGGGGAACGGAAGTTCCTTAACAGCAATAGCAGCAGATTTCTAGGTTCACCTTGTTTTGGGCAATATTGGTCTACCTTTTAAGCGCGGCATTGAGTTCTGCCACTCAATACACAATGCCTCCAGAATTCGGCAGAAAGTGGGGAACGGAGTGTCTTAACACTAGGTTCCCTGCCTACACTGCTGTGTGCGGGATACAGCGTGAAGCTGATTTTGATTTTTTGATCTACCTGAACAAGTTTTATAATTCCTATTATAACATGTATTTTGGGAATGTATACACATAAATTTATTACGTAAAATTTGGGATTGGATTACTTAAAAGGCTAAAAAGGAGTAAACGTGTAACTTTTTTTTTACTTTTTTAAATATCTTTTTTTTTCAAACAAGAATATCAACATGCCATATCCGTTTAAATTATTCTTTTGAGCTTTTGTTCAATGTATTTGATGGCGCTGACTTCAAAAATTACGGATTTTTATAAGATATAATTTATTATATATAATCTATTAATATCAGTAATTGTGTTTATTATTTTTTAATTTTCTTTACTTTAAGTAATTACAATATTGTTTTATACAAATATATACAGTTTTGTTTTAGTTTGTGCCAAAAAAATATAGTTTTGAAGTGGAATATATATATATATAAAAACATCTAATATATAAATAACAACAAAGTTTTATATATATATATATATATATATATATATATATATATATATATATATATATATATATATATATATACTTTATAATTTTAAATAAACTTTGTTGTTATTGGAAGACTTAAAAGAAACAGAATTCAACTTACTCGATATAACTTAAATAAATAAAAACATCATCTTTGTATAATATATTTTATTTTTGTTGATTTTTACAAAAAGCGTTGGAGAAAACTTCTCCTATTTGAACTTTCAAGTCCGTTAAAATTTAATGTATTAACAAATTTATCAGCGTTCCAAGTAATCCCTACATTGTTAATCAGTTAATTTATTATCCTTTACATAATATTATAATTCATTATGGGCAAGTATAAAGAAACTTAACCAAAAGAAATAGAAATTATACCTACAATCATCAGTTTACTGAAATAACTTGATAACATACAACTAC
>JAATLQ010021253.1:99877-118033 GCA_013421005.1 Heliconius erato x Heliconius himera | reverse complement strand
GACTGCAAAACCGACTGGTTGTGGGTTCGATTCCCACTCGAGGAGATGAAATATTTACTTAAATTTATATTTCCATTTCTTCGCTCTGGTGTCGAGGTTAAGCGCGGCGTTGAGTTCTGCCACTTAACACGCAATGCCTCCAGAATTCGGCAGAAAGTGGGGAACGGAGTGTCTTAACACTAGGTTCCCTCTGCCTACCCTGCTGTGTGCGGGATACAGCGTGAAGCTAATTTAATTTTAATTTTAATTTTAACATACAACTATATAGACCCTATTAACTTGTCCCTATAACATAATTATTATAAAATTGTCCCCTAATTCCTAATCTGTTCCTAATTGAAGAGTTGGATCTTCCATTGTCATCATAAGATCAGTAACGTCATCAGATAATTACTACCTTAAATATTGATCGGATTTCATCATCAGATGAACCTGACTTGGTGCTAACAGAACCAAGGGAAAACTCTTTCGAATAAGATTAAAATAAAAAAAAACGGAAAATAGATAACAATAAAAAACATATAGTTAAAGAATCTTATCCTATATAAAAAATATCCCTCCTTTTTTAAACGAATCAATTTAAAAGACATACTATATACTGTTTTAATCAGGCAAAACATTTCTAATTTGCAATTTCAAATTTCTTCAAACTGTTATCTATTTGTATCAAGTATTTAGCTTTCAACTGTACCTTTCACTGAACTGTACAGTATATACTTAACCAGTACGATTGAAACTTGGCTATATTCTATATAGGCCTACGAGACTCCCGCCAAGCAGCCGCTCTCCTTTTGATTGATAGGTAAATTGCGGGAGGCCGGCACACCGATCATTTTGCGGTAATTAAATCGGCTAGGAACGTAATCGCATGACCGGAGCCAATTATTTGCCGTTGCCTATGTGCAGGCGCAGGCGCAGGCGCAGGCGGATCGTGTAAGATACCTAAAATTGTTATTATTGCGTAAAACGCGAGTGTAAGTGCTGCGTGCGCTTTCAATTGTCGGTTATTGTACTTATTATTAAAGTAATTTCATATTATTCTTTCTAGTCTGATAATTATCATGTTGAAGCCAGCCGTGGCGCAGGGGCACAGGCGTGTGATGCTTACTCGAGAAAACGAAATATTTAATATTTTCATTTCATTGCTCTGGTGTCCAGCCAAAGCGTGGCGTTGGAACAACACTCACTACGCAATGCCTCCAGAAATCGACGGAAATTGGGGAACGCAGTATCTTAACTCTACGCTCCCTCTGCATACCCTGCTAAATGCGGGATATAGCCTGAAGCTAAAAAAATATAAATATTCTTTAGATCACCTGTTAAGTCCTCTTACAAAAGCAAAATTATGCATTGAAAAGTGAAATATTAACCATGATTTGTATAATTCAATAAATAATACACAAGAACCTACAGGCACTTACAGCTTTTATTATTCATTTAACAACCAAAACGGATAACAATTAATCATTTAACACGAGTGAGGACGTGAGTGGTTAAACAGTACAATAAGTACCCAAAACGTCAGTAAATTTCCAAACAACAGGCCATTTATGAGAGCTTAAAGTCATTACACGGTGGGTCTACAAAGAAGGACTACATGTTTTAAGCGACTTAGAATGGGCCGAATTCACTTGATTAAATTTGTATTAAAAAAGAGAATCTTTGTATTGGCTGGCGCTAACCGGCGGGAAACGCAACGTCATGCATTTAATAGATCAAAATCTTTAACAGCAAAGCGTTCTGGATAGCCCTGGCTCATAGAACTTAGAGTGGAGTGTGTTAACGCCCGATTCCATGATCGATGGTTTTTTTTGTAAAAGAATTAACAAGACAGCTTGCTTCTTCAGAAGCCATTAATAAATTCAAAACTAGATTCTGATCGTTCTTTTCTATTAAGTTTTTGCATACAAAACCGTATTGGGTTTGAAAAGACTAACTCAGTGTGTTGTTGTACTAATTTGAAAATAGAATTCCTATTATACAATTAATTACTTAACTGTTCTCGCTAGAAAACTTTACAGAAAATTAAATCAATTGCCTCTCATTTTACATTAAAACTATTCTTGTTGAACTATTGCTTTCAAAATATAAAGTTAAGCTGAAGTGTGTCAAAGTAATATTTAAAGCTTATATAAAAAGCATTGTGTAGATTTTTATCAATATTTTATTTTTTTTCGGCGTTCGTTATCAAGCAATAAAATTTTAAACCAGTTTAATTTCTTTTTTTCTTGAATGGCTCTGATTCTGAATGGTGCAATTGATAAAGGCAAAAAGGGAATTAAAACATATTCACACATAAAACATTTCGTGTATTAAAACACACATACATACACGTACATGTTTTAATACTGTTTCTAACGCAATATAAAACAACTTCGCAGGTTTCTTTATTAAAATTACCTACAGTG
Source organism: Heliconius erato x Heliconius himera (assembly GCA_013421005.1). Lineage (NCBI taxonomy): Eukaryota > Metazoa > Arthropoda > Insecta > Lepidoptera > Nymphalidae > Heliconius > Heliconius erato x Heliconius himera. The sequence goes on along the minus strand of JAATLQ010021253.1, from coordinate 115,625 downwards.
AAGTAAAATGGTACATAAAAAAACTACATAATAATATATTTAATTAATATAGGCCTAATATGTTTAGGTATAAAGCAGAAATATTTATTTATTTATGTCTAGGTATAAACAAACTATAAATTTACTTGCTTACCTATAAATATTTTATAATTTTGAACTACATTTAATTAAAATAATATTATTGACACACCTTTATTTATTGTATAGTTTATGTAAATTATTCCATGAACAAATTGATCAACCAATGGTACCAAATTAGAAAGTTTAATTAATTTAAATTGATGTTTTTAAATGGGTAAAAGAAATAAATATTCTAATACACGGATCGTACCGTCTATACGTTCCACAGTATAGTTATTTTGTGACTCACTTAAAATTATTTTCACCGGCTATCGACGACGAAGATCATTAAATATTCAAATTAGCCTACAGAATTGGAGCGGAAAAAGAAAAAGCATAGTTTGTAAAGCAAGAATGTCAACCCTGGTAATTCAATTTTGATTATAGGACCAATGCCTAAATACGGCTTCATTACGGGCCGCGGCGATCCGCGGACAATTTTCTTGAGTAGGTATCATTAAATGCAACGTTTTAGGGCATCCAAATAAATATACTGGTTCAAATTTGATTAAATTGCCTATTCTATTATTTTAGGCATTGTCAGTATGTTCACGTTATGTGTCTATATTTATTTTTCACTACAGTAATTCGTTGTAAGTACTTTTAATTTGTAATAAAATATTTATGTATTCGATAGTGAAAAATATTTCAATATTGCAAGCAATAACACATTTTTCGATTAACCATAGCAAAAACTAACCCTTCTCCTTTAATATTTACACCTTACAAGCTCAGCTCAATGGACCTCGCTGTCATTTCAAATATTTTATTTCATTCAAGAGATTACAATTATATTATTAGTATAAGCATTTTAGTTATAAAATATATAAAACATTTATTAAATCATAAAATTCTATTTTCTGTATGTATGTATCATCAAAATAGTATAATTATTAGAAAAAAATAAAATATCTACTTAAACAGTCAACATCCAGCTTTCATTATGAATTAGATACTTTGATTGAAAGGTTATTTAGGTGTGCCCATTTCTATATTGCAAAGCTAGATAATAGCATTTTGAGCTAAGGCTAGGTGGCTATGTTAAATACGTAAGTGGTTTTACATGACGGCCCTGGGCGGATCGCAGCCGGGCTTCCGTGGGAACCCGCCACGTGACGTTACGAAATAACCACAGGCTAAAATTGATTGACAATACACTCGCGTCGTAATATTTTATAGTATTAGTATTACCGGCAATTTTATTAACGGTTGTTTGTACTCTGTGCCAATTTCTAGATTATAACGAGACAATTAGCTTCACGCTGTATCTCGCATGTAGCATTGTAAGCAGAAGGACAAGCGGAGGGAACCTAGTGTTAAGATACTCCGTTCTCGAATTCTCATTTTCTGCCGAATTCTAGGAGCATTGCGTGTTGAATGGTGGAAACCAAAGCCACGTTTTTCCTAGTCACCAGATGAAAGAAAAGAAAACACAGCTTAACTTGGCCATTTAGTATTTTATTCACAATATGTAATTAGAAACTCAAATATTTATAAAAGGTCAAATCTGAAACGGCCGAACTGCAAGTGTTTTCTAAAACTCGACAATTATTCCTGTTTCCATATTATTAGTTAATACACGCAACGCTGCTTTTCAAATCGTTCTTTCACGACTCTTGGGCAAACACAAAGTGAGCATGTGTCCTAATTGCGGGTATAGCACAAATCTTGTGTTGTTCCTCAATAGTTGCGTTGTCTTTAATGACAAGTTGCTACGCTGCTCGAGCAACCAGCCATGGTATTAAACTAATTGACGTCAGTAATTTCTTTACCTCAATTATAAGCTATTTTGTTAGGAATCCAGAAATAAAAATTCTCATTATAGTTGGAATCATATTTTATCGTCATATTTTTTTAATAAATAAATTCAGGGCCTAGCGATAAGACTATCCGCTCCTCACTTTCCGGCGGATTCTGGAGGTATTGCGTGTCGAGTGGCGGAACGCGCTTATACCTTGGTACCAAAGCGAAGAAATGAAAATATTAATAAATTATAATTCATTCCTCCGGGTGAGAATCGAACCCACAACCGTCACACTCTTGTGCCCCTGCGGCACAAACGGCGTCAGTATTTACATTTCTTAAAACTGTAATCACACCCACATCCGACTGATATCAATCGCATTGAAAGCATTGATAGTAATTATGGTTTGAATAAAGGATTATTAATGCAAGAAACCATTGATACTAAGATAGTTTTGACAGAGCCCGTATTATTTCAATGCTCGCGGCGTTCGTGGCGTCGTTACCAGTATTGGCTCGCAGACCGGTGGCTTATAATTAACACTCTGCAAGTTTTATGAATCGATTGTGATCTAAGCTTTCGTCAATACCAGTTCGGTTGAAACTTTTCAGATGGCTTATCGTTGATCAATGAGGTTTTTATTGCAACCGTGTTATTAGGATATATTTAAATACCATACTAACACTGCCGTTTCCGACGTGACTGAGAAGAAAATATATTAAGAATATCAATTTGTTTATGAAATATTGTTTACGAATATAGGAATGAGGTAAGGAAGGAAGAGTTATATTGCCATATTTGAATCTTATATCTAATATCTCTATCATAATATGATTTCATTTTATCTCAAGATTGTACTCAAATAAGTACAAATACTAATTGCTTGAAATGAGATATCTAATACGCCGTTCTACTACCGATGTTACGTTCGTGTTTAGGGTTCCACAACCAAAAGGGTAAATCCGTCCATGTGTCTGCCTGTTCGTCTGTAACCAGGCTGTATCTCATGAACTGTGATAATTAAACAGTTAAAATTTTCACAGATGATGTATTTCTGTAACCGCTATAACAATAAATACTAAAGCGGAATAAAATAAATATTTAAAGGAGCCATACAAAAAATGTTTTTTTGCCGTTTTTATAGAAAATAGTAATAGTAAGCAAATAGAAAAAGTCGATTCACATTAGGCCGGTTTTGCATGTAAAATAAGTAGCCAAGACCTTCATAGTTTCACATATTTTCTAAAATAAAGATGTAAATTTCAATCATTAGATTTTATTTCCCAAAAATCTATAAAATTTATAATGAGTTATTCCTATTAAAATTATTGAAAACATATAAAAAATAAAATTGCATAATAATGTAGTCAAATATATCGCTCGTGTTTTTATGACCACTCTGATATGAATACCGCAATTAAAAACTTTATTGTACACATTATGGTGTTGGTAAAAATAATCACATATAAGTAAATGGTTAATAAAAGTTTATTATTTGTATTGAATCACATTTCAATTATAAGATTTTTGTTTTGTTAAAATCGAAATTGTTGCTTTGGTTACATACTTTTGTTTAATTTTTTATCTTCATGCTGTATCCCGCATAGCAGGGTAGGCAGAGGGAACCTGGGAACCTAGATTTACGACACTACGTTTGCCATTAAGACACTTCCATTCTCCACTTTCTTCCGCATTGTTGAGGCATAGCGTGTTGAGTGGCGAGACTCTACGCCGCGCTTTGCCTAAGTATTATTGTTATAAATATAAAATATTTTTTTCTTCGCTAGATAGAGAATTTAGTGTTAAGTAACCGAACTTTACAATTACTGGATAATCTTCCCATATAATATTATTAAATTCAAATTCTTCTAACGGTTCCGTTCTTATGTACTACACTAATATAACACATTCATGTAATATTAATATAAACCTTACCCAGATCACAAATATATTAGTGAAAACCGCATTTAAGTCCGTTGATTAATTTGTAAGATCAAAACGAACATCGGTGAGAATTGAATTTGTTGTCAACTTATGTTGAGATATATTTTTCCTTAAGCAGAATTTAAACCAATTTAAAAAAGTCACGATACCAATGTATTAGAATACATCCGCCCATAGAACACTACTTGTTCTTCTTGTTTTATTTTTAGTTTCACGATATATCCCGCATATAGCAGGATAGACAGAGGGAGCCTAATGTTAAGACACTCCGCCTGCAACTTACCGCCGATTTCTGGAGGCGTGAGCGTGACACCAGAGCGAAGAACAGAAAATATTAAATATATAAAATAATAATTAATATTAATTCCTCGAGTGGGGATCGAACCCACAACCAGTCGCGTTTGCAGTTACACACTTGTGCCCTTGCGCTACAACTAGTCTCTATGATTATACTAAGTTAAGATATATTTTTCTTTAACAATAATTTGAACCAATACAAAAAAGTCGCGAAACCACTATATTAGAATACATCCCTAACCTATAGAACACTATTTGTTCTTCCTTATATCTAAATCTTACCAAGTAGCTTAGTAACAGCACCTTGCTGAGATAGCACGTGATGAGCGATGTCGTAGTGCCGCAAACCAAAACGTGACAGCTCCAGTAGCCTCTGCTGTGACAGCAACGACGATAGAGGATGAGACGCTCCGCCAGGGTACAGCGGTGTGCCTGACCCACCACCGGAGGACGATGGTGATACTGGTACTGGAAACAAAATTGGGATTAAAATATAATGCTAATTTAAATTGATTTACAGAATTGAAGAGAGACAGAGAGAGAATGTACTTTCAAATGCTATCAATATGGACCATGTAGGTTATTAATTACTCTTAAATTAATCATATTAAAATTTATTAGAAGCAAATTTATGCATATCTTCTATATTTTTAACGTCAGTTTGCATCAAAAGGCTGATGAGGACAATTTTTAAAATAAAAGTATGGTTTTAAGCACTTTGGTACAGTTAAGTAAAATTGTATTATTTAGTTGAAAAAAAATGCAATGCAAAATAAAAGAATAACAACATATGAAATCCTTTCCAACTTAAATGAAGACAAAGAACCAAAAGATAACATTATATAAGAAAGCGCGCCCAACAAAATTACTCGAAAATGAGGTAAGAAAATGAGAACTAATAACAATAGTCATTTGAGGCGATGTCGTGCATCGTTGAAAGTGGAATTATTTTTTACATTTTTTTCCTTAATTTGAGTGCCTTCGGTTATAGCTTTTTCGATCTCGGATCATTCAGGTAACTGTGCATATTTGTGTAAATTACTTACATTTAATTTTGCTTCAAAAGACTATCGACTATTGACTCCATTAATTATTAAAAGACATAAAAGATATATTATTATATTATAGGTAAGAACGTCGAACTATCGTGAGAAAGTTCCCTTTGCATAATCACAAACCATTGAGCTACATACCCTCTAATATGCATAAAAAAAACAAAACAACAGTGAACTTCAACTTACTAAGTTACCTAAATATTTTTTTCTGAAGAACACAATTATGTTGGCATGTCCAAATAAGACAGTACTAATAAAACTTTGTCCATAAATTTGTCCGTAAAATTGAACCGGAGTACGTATCAGCGGTATAAAATGTCGTTTTCACAACGGTTATAAGTATTGAATATGGCCGGTGCAATTTGTCGCCCAGATATGCTAAAGGCCGATCGTAACAATGCTTTCTTATGAACACGTCGTAACACATTCAATTATAAATTAAGCTATTAACTTAATACACCATAATTTGTTTATCGGGTTAAGCATCAAAATTAATGCATGTGGCATAACTTGTCCATAACTTTACACTTTTTATTAGCGAGCCTATAAGGCGATTTCTTTGAGAAAGGCAAAACGCGATCATGTTATACAAACACAAAAATCAACTTTATGTCAAACGTGATACGAGTTTATTTTCTTTGTATTTTCTCATTCGATCGACCACTCGGAATTGGACTTCGACGTATAATTTCTGGTGTAATCGTCTCAATAATGGGAGAAAAAAAGTGATATTATCTGCCCACGGTCAATAAATTAACACCGTTTAGAGCAAAAATGTAGAGTCTTAGTGTCGCTAGTATTATAAATAAGGTGAGTTGGGTTCCGAGCGAGGTCTTAGAGACCGTTCGTGTCTGTGAGTGCGTGTATGTTTTATTTGGATGCGTGAGTAGTGAGGTCTTATTAAAATATTTCGAGTGGAAACTGGAAGGACCACTTAGTGGTGCGCGGGAGTTTCACGCCTGAGCTGATACTACATTAAGTCGACGAGATAGCTTATTTGTGCTCTGGTGAGGATTAGGGCCAATAAATCACTGATTAGAATGTATTGACTGTTTGTGACTCTGGTGTACGGTTCTCGTTCTTGTATATTAATGACTTTAGTTTTTGAGTTTTTGTGACTTTTTTAGTCTATTTTTTTATTATTGTAAATGTAGTTATGAGGCCCGTCATGGAGCAGAGGTGTGTGTTATTGTCATTGCGACTGATTGTTGGTTCGATACCCACACGAAATGAAATATTTATTTAAATTTATATTTTCAGTTCTTTGTTCTAGTATCGAGCCTTACAGCACGGCTTTGAGTTCCGCCATTTAACACATAATGCCTTCAGAATTCTATGGAAAATAGTGAACAGAGTGTCTAAACACTGGATTCCCTCTGCCTACCCCGCTATTTGCGGGATACAGCGTGAAGCTGTATATTTAGTTATGTCGTTCACCTAAATAACTACTTTTGCTTATCTTTTACACATTCGTCATAACCAAGTTGGTCGTTTCATTAATTATGCGAAATCAAAGGTTGATTGACAAGTTTTCGGCGCGCTCAAAATGAGTAATTGTATTTATTTAAATAATTTTAATATCTATAACTATTTTACTTTAGAGAAATTAAAATTCTTTTATAGTACTATCATAATGCCACTGAATTTACATATAAATACTATGTATAGATATATATAAAAAAAATATTTTTACGATTTCAGAATTCATTAATTTCTCATACATAATTTACATTTTTCTTGATTTTATTAGTCATAAAAAGTCAGTTTTTATTTTATTTTAGTACTATAATTTAATAAACAAACATAAATGTATTGGAATACTTGCAACCACGCAGGTGTCCTCGCATTAAAGGTAAAATGTAGGGGAGAAGTACGTCGCGTTCACCCAAACGAAAACAGTTTATGCGAAAAAACATTGTTTTACTGATTTCCGCCACAATTAATGTCATCACGCACCAGAAAATTAGCACCTTTTGTTGTATATTTTAATATAATATCGAAAGTGTAGCCCATAAATATACATTTATAATAACAAATGACTGCCCGACGACTCAGGTGTACAATTGCTTCAATAAATGGAGAATAATAAAAATGCATTTATTATGCATGCTCATAGCATATCAGTGTGACTTTCGTATTACGTATATGTATTTATTTTATTTGAAGCCAGTCGTGGCGCAGCGGCACAAAGTGTGACTGTGAAACCGACCGGTGGTGGGTTTGATCCCCACTCGACGAGATGAAATATTTACTTAAATTTATATTTCCATTTCTTCGCTCTGGTGTCGAGGACAAGCGCGGCGTTGAGTTCTGCCACTCAACACGCAATGCCTCCAGAATTCAGCAGAAAGTGGAGAACGGAGTGTCTTTACACTAGGTTCCCTCTGCCTACCGTGCTGTGCGGGATACAGCGTGAACCTGATTTATTTATTTTATTTAAAAGTAGAATAAAATCCCGCATGAAGCATAGTAGGCAGAGAAGGCCTAGTGTTAAGATACTCCGTTTCCCATTTTCCGCCGATTTCTGGAGGCTTTGCGTGCTGAGTGGTGGAAATCAACGCCACATTTCTACCTTGACACCAGAGCGAAGAAATGTAAATATTAAATATTTATTTCCTCAAGTAGAAATCAAACTCACAACCTGTCGCGTTCACAGTCACACGCTTGTGCCTCTGCGCCACGACTGGACTGAACTGGAATATGCAGATATTCAATTATAACGATCATACCTTAATAGTTAGTTGAGAACTCAGTTACTGAATGGCGGAAGTAAGCTTTTAAATAAGCAAGTCAGATACGAATAAATAATAGCCTGCCTTGTTCTTTTTGTTTTACTTTTTATGAATATATTTTGTATTTATAGTATACGAGTACATGTTGAAGAATGATTGAAAATTAAATCAGGTTTACGCTGTAGCGTGTGCTGACACAGCAGGGTAGGCAAAGGGAACCTAGAGTTAAGACTACTCCGTTTCCTAATTTCCGCTAATTTCTAGAAGCATTTCGTGTTGAGTGGTGGAACTAAATGCTGCGCTTTGCCTTGACACCAAAGTGAAGAAATGAAAATATACATTTAAATAAATATTTCATTTCCTCGAGTGGACATCGAATCCCCAGCTAATGGCGTTTACAGCCACACACTTGTGCATGTGCGCCACAACCGGCCTCTAGAACTATGTGTGTAATAGACTTGTGACCTGGTCAGATTGTGGTAAAACTGTTATGATATTACTATCAATATGGACATAAATATTAAATTGAAATTAATGATATGCTCTTTTGACGTCGTGTGGCTTTAACTGCGTTGCCATTTTTGAGATGAAAAGTAAAACATTTCCTGACGTAAACGTAATCTAGCATAACCTCATATCATATCCTATATCCTATTATATTTTTAATTAGAACCATTTTAAAATTTCATTATATAATAAATAAATTCACATAAATATCGACAAACAAACAGATGTAGATTCAATCGATTTAAAACAAACAACATATTCAGCGGCGTAGCTCAACGCCGCGCTTTGTCATACTGAAGCGAGGAAATTAAAATATTAACAAAATTTATTCACATTGTCCGACTGAGTAAACAAAATCGACTTATAAAATTAATTTTAAATTTAACAATACCAATAATGTTAAGTAGAATTTTATGTAAATTAAACAATAAAAGAGTAATAAGTAATTAATACGATGAGTATTTTGCTGTTTAATATATCCATATGTACCTACATACCCATATAAAGAGATATAACATTTAAATAATGTATATATTAAACACAAATAAAAAATATTGAAAAAAAAACCAATTGCAAATCTCTTAGATAAAATGTTATAATTTGTTCATTCGTTACTTAAAAAGCTTACATTAGAATCAGTCCGCCTACTAATTTAAACTTGTTTTTTTATACCTAAAAAGATAATCTATGTTAATAAATTTGCTCTCACCATCAACGTCCGTACATACATACAGACGTTGGAAAAATAATATAATTATCTAAATATGAATAAAACATGCCATACCTATATAATTATTTATACTCATAAAATTTCGACTGATGAAGTTAATTCATTCAAATATTAACGTTATAGTACATATAATATATAACTTAATCTAATTTTATAGTTGCTTTCTCTGTAGGCAATTTTAAAGATACACTTAAGATTGAAAGAAAAATATAAAAATTAAGAGCAGTGTTTACGCATCGATTCCGTGGTGGTGCAGTGGCAGAAGAGTGTGACTGTAACGCGTCGGTGTGGGTTCGATACCCAATCGAGGGAATTAATTATTATTCAAGGTTCATAATTCTCAATCTAAAAAGAATTTGCTGGTAATACAATTTCAATATAACACGTTGAACAACAAGGTTGCAAATGAAATTATAGAGTTAAAATATTTGAAGTATTCGTTTGTAGTGCGCAACCACCTCCTTCGAAGTGTGCACAAGTGTATCACATTTTATTCAAGAATATAGTGTGTGAATTATAGCTGGTTTTACACCCTATTAATATATTATGGCATTTGCCTACTAATTAAGCAGCATCATTTCAGTTATCAAAGCCAGCTGATTATGCGTGTTCACCATTTAAATGTTAATTAGATTTACTGTAACACCTGATCAAACTCATTCTGTTAAACCTTGACGTACAAAGCGCGCCGACGATGTGTTGTTATAGCTGTGAATGTGGAAATATTATATTTTTTTGACTCACTAAAAAGTAACTACTGTACTCTCTGCTCCAAATTATTTCAAAATATATTTTAGTGTGCCCACAGCTGAAATATCTATGAAAATTTATAACTGACATTAGATATATTTAGAAATATCTGTGAGTGAATTATTTGTGAATATTGTTAGTATAATATTTAGGCACAAAGTACTAAATTGTTTTATGCTCATATTACTTTTATATTTTTACAATTTTTTAAAGTGGTACTCCACACTTAAGAAAAGAAATACTTATTTAGAAAACGTATAAAAATTTTAACGTAGCGGGAGTCGAACCCGCACCTCCTTCAAATTTTTATACGTTTTCTAAATAAGTATCATATTACTTTCGTTTAGTGATTAGCCGTAATTATTAAAATATGATATATGTGTAGTGTGTGAGGCCAGTCGTGGCGCAGGAGTACAAGTGTGTAACTTTAAACGCAGCTGGTTGTGGGTTCGATCGCCACTCGAGAAAATGAAATATTTATTTAAATTACACCAACACCAGAGCGAAGAAATTAAAATATATCTATATCGCTATGGTGTCGAGGCAAAGCCGAGTTCCGCAACTTAACACGCAATGCTTCCAGAATTCTATGGAAAATGGGGAACAAAATGTCTTAATATTAACAATAAGTTCCCTCCGCCTGTGCGGGATACAGCGTGATAGTTAATTATATATATGTATTCGTATACATTTATTTTTACCCAAATAAGTTTAAAAGAAACACGTAAGCAAACATCTAGTTCAACATAATTTAGTTAGGATGTCACTGTCAACATAAGGTTTCCATTAGATTTGCACTCAGTGAACACAGACGTAATCAGTTACTTAAATATATATAATATAATAATATAACATAAGAAATTAAATGTAAATAACATAAGAATGTAGAACATTTTAAAAAATTTTCTATATTAAAGTTAGTAATAAATTAATAACAAAGAAATTACTTATTATTTTTGTGAAATAATAATAAATGTACGAATTCAAATATGTATGGCCGAAATGTTGTTAGGATTGAAATTCAAATATTTTAATAAAAAAAATCCACTTTGAACAATTAAAAACAGTCTGTTTAAATATAAGAAACTTATCTGACTACTCCACAGTTTGCGTAATACAAAATGAATAAATAAATAAATGACCGTCGTGGCTCAGGAGGATAAGCATGTGACTGTAAACGTAACGATTGCTTGTTCGATTCCTATTCAGGGGGATGATTTTTTTTTATGTTCATGTTCGATCTGGTAACGAGGCAAAGCAGGTGTTGAATTCCGCCACACAATGGCTAAAAAAATCAGCGACAAGTGGGAAACAGAAGTGTCTTAATAGGGAACAGAATGTTTTAACACTAGGTTGCCAGGTTGCCTCTGTCCACCCTGCTATGTACGGAGGATACAGCGTAAGGATTAAAAAAAACTCAAAATTTTGAATTTTAAATAATTTTCATATAAAAATTCTATATTTTTTATCCTAGTTAGGGGATGAATTCTGACAAATTCGTATTTGTTTAAACATACATAGGTATAGATTCTATGATACAATTTTTTTTTACAATAAATATTTTTTAAATAATAACGAAAACACAAAAAAATAAATGTTTGACTGGATTATACAATGCTCTATCCCTGAAATTTAAATACAATTTAAAGTATATTATAAGAAATAAAGAAAACACGCCATGGCAAAAGTTATTCAAGGTAACGGTCGTTTTTCGTTGGCATCTAAACATAAAAAATCATGAACATTTTACATAGATTTAGAGAATCAGCTAAACTATCACATATATTGCTATTGTTTAAAATATTTTGAAGAGTACCTCCACGTAGTGTAGGCCGTAAAAATATTGGGTCCCAAATAAAAAAGTATACGTAGAGTCATAAAGTCCTTATAAATGTGTTATGGTCAATAAGTAGTTCATAATTAAACACCAGAATGACTGACATAGCGATGTTAGATTTAGCTAGATTAATGGAGTGGAAAATTAAGAACGGAAAATATATTTTTCTGTCTTTGCCCTACCCGCAATAATGTCCAAAATGTATGAATGTAATAAATTAAAATGGACACATTTTCGGACACTTACTACGAAGTTTAGTGCATTATGAGCATTTACTGTAATAAAAATAATAATTGTTATTTTATAAGTGAATTGACAACTTTGTACAAAATGTAAGTATGGATGCGACTGCAAAAAAATAATTTTGTGAGGATAGATGTTTGTTTCACTTTCACATAAAAATTATTGAACGGATTTAGATGAAACTTTGCAGTTATATAGCTTATACATCAGAATAACACATAGGTTGAAATTTATGTAAAAATATTGTATTATTTAGCTATAATATAATAATAAATTTATGTGGGTTCTTAAACAGACGAAGCCGCGCTTGGGTCGCTAGTTTAATATAAATTCCTCTCATATTACGCCATTGAACGTCGACTGAAGGAAAATTACGATTAAATACGCTAGAATTTCATTACGTAAATTTCAAAACATTCGTTCCTTATACAACGGTTAAATCGATTTTGATAGCATTTAAATGAGATATTACTTATCTTCTGCGAAACTGCTTTTATGAAGGCGAGCGCTGTCTTTTTTTTTTCTAGTATTTATTCATCCTACTTCGAAATTGAGAATTGTAAATTATAAATAGTGCAATTTTTTTCCTGTACAAGCGATAAATTGCAAAGTTATAAGTTGTAAGTATATATAATATATTATCTTTTTTTTGTTCATTTATTAATACGAGCTTCGTGTAAATTAAAAGTAAAAGATTATGATTAAAAGTAATCTTTCTTTGAACGTCTCAGAGTAAGAGAAAGATAAATAAAGTCTAAGCTGACCAAAGAAACACTTTTAAGAATACACACCTTAATACGTAAGTAAAAATCAATAAAACATCTCACAAAAAAATATTTTTCAAAATCATTTAATATCGTCATATTTTTTAAGCTGGCAACATTTTAAATTATATTGATATTACACTAAAAGACTAATGATCGACTTTTATTTTGAATAATGTTTAAATTAAATAAATAGATAAAAGATTAACAATTACAATTTTTTCTATAGTAATAAAGATAAAATCCTATACATGGATACATGGATTTTCAAACAGCCAAAGTATCAATCAATCAATTTTCATGTCCACTACTTTTCGTGGACCTCCCCTAGGAGGCGCATGAGGTCCCAGTCCTCCGCCTTCCACATCCACAACCTTCCACAACCTTTTTCAGGTCGTCAATTCATCCAACTGTTGAGCACATATACGTATCCAGGTACTGTTACTTCAACCTATTAATTCTGCAAGCGATGTCGTTATCTCGGATTTGTTTCCGGAAAACTTCATTTTTGATTATATTCTTAAGCAAACTTAGAGTACAGCTCGCTCCATAGTTAGTTTTAACTTGTGACTTTAAACTTGTGGACTACACCGGCTATTAGTGTCCACGTTTCGGCACCGTAGATCATGACAGGCGCCACGCACGTATGCTAATACTTTTCTACAGAAAAACTTCGTGAAAATGAGAAATTATGATAATAATAATAAACATAAATATTATGAGAATAGTTTTTATTGCAATTAAGATTTTTCCCTTAAAGAACTGTCTGGTAGACTATATATCAAAAAAAATTCTAGCAACCTATTCTTATTCTGTATCTAAAATACGTTATTTTACTATTTGCAGATATAAATATATGACTTCTAGCACCCGTATCCAATTATTAAATACGTTGCACATGGTGCTCATACACACCTACACAAAATACCTGTCAAACATTTTTAAAATTTTTCACACTAGCGCCATGCGGGACATTCGACTTAATTTTATTATATATACCTATAACTTAGCATTAAGTATTATAATGAACATTTAAGATCTACTGTATTTCATTTTAAATTATTTTAATTTATTTTTTATTATTTAATTTAAAATTTGATAAAATTTAAACAAAATTCCTTTCTTCATTAGTCAATGTGTATATTTTTTATTGGTAGAGCAAATAAGGTACTTGTTGTAAGTTCTATTCTTCACTTTACGCCTATTAACTAATTACGACTAGCGGACATTAGTGTCACCCTACAAATTGAAAAACATAATTAAGCAATCGGATAAAAACCAGCTTCACGCGTTTTCCCGCATCGGAGAGTTATCAAGGAGAACTTAGTGTTAAGATATTCCCTTCTCCGCCGCGTTTTGTCTTTCTAAAGCAGATGAATAAAAATATTGCATTCCCTCGAGTGATGATTGAACCCACAACCATTGCGTTTACAATCTCACGCTCGACCACTTTGACACGATGGCCTCTTCATTTTATAATATATTTACATATTATAAGATTGTCGCATAAATAAGGATTATTCAGAACAGTTATTTTCGAAAAGGTTAAGTTTATTACCACAAGACTACCATTGACAAATAATTATGCTAAGAATATATAGAGTCCTTATATTTACCTACTTCTAAAGCAATTTATATAGAGTGGTAAGATTACAGTTATTATTATACGTACACATTTTGCTGACATTGAAGTTTGACCTGAAAATTACTCAAGTCATTGTGCACGATACTAAACAAGCTCTTGTACTTGTTTAATATATCGGAGCTGGTGAAGAACGACAATATAATATCACATCAATGAACATAACCGATCTGATACTATTTAAACTGCATGATCCAAAATTACGATATAAGATCCCAAAGTATAGCTAAAATTTATCAGCTTCACGGTGTATCCCGCATACAGCAGAGTAGACAGAGGGAACCTAGTGTTAAGACACTCCATTCCCCACTTTCTGCCGAATTCTGGAGGCATTGCGTGTTAAGTGGCAAAACTCACAGCCGCGCTTGGCCTCGACACTAGAGCGAAGAAATGGAAATATAAATTTAAGTAAATATTTCATCTCCTCGAGTGGGGATCGAACCCACAACCAGTCGGTTTTACAGTCACACTTTGTGCCCCTGCGCCACGACTGGGATAAAATGTAATCCTGATATTATCAAATTACAGTTAAACAAAATCCTTAAAAAATCTCTAAGGTAGTGATTGATACAAAAAAAAAAAACAAATATTAACCAAAATATTGGCTTAGGTCCTACTCCATAGTTATAGAAACAAGTGATGGAACCGTACGCCCCGCTTTGGCTTACCTGACAATTTAATATAAGTAATATTACAACATATAATATATAAGAAATTGCTTTCAGTCAGCTTCACACATATATACAGCATCGCACATATATACAGCTGTAGAGGCTGGCCTAATGTTAAAACACTCCGTTTTCCGATTTGTTTTGCTTTTTTTATTGTTTGCACAGTGGCAGAAATCAACGCGTTGCTTAAATATCAAATATTCCTTCCTCACTTTTTCAACACTCTTTCAACTTTTTTGTATCTTAAATACCTAAATTTTTTATATCTAAATTCTTAAAAAATATTTACTTTTTTTAAGTATTTTTTCTCCCTTTATTTTTTTATTTATTCGTCTCATCTATTTTTTTATTGGACTTACTGTTTTACGAGGAAAACAACAAAAAGCATAAAAAATACTTCGACCTTGTATAACTTTTTAACACAGATGAAATCAAAGAGGACTTTTGATATTTTATTCTACACTAGCGGCTCGTCCACGGCTTCGCCCGCTTAAAATACATCATTATTGATTTAATAAGAATTAAAAATTATTAAACTACTAGAGGGCGCGCGCGGCTTCGCCCGCTTATTAGGAGCGAATTCTAAAAAAACCACGAAGCACGTGTTCAATAAAATATTTTTAATAGTCTGAATTAAAATTTTTATAAAAATCGGTGGCAATTTAAAGATTTTTCCATAAAAACTTTCAACCCCTTATTTGTACCCTTAGGG
>JAATLQ010021253.1:68943-99777 GCA_013421005.1 Heliconius erato x Heliconius himera | reverse complement strand
CGAAACACGTGTTCAATGAAATATTTTTAAGAGTCTGAATTTAAAATTTTATAAAAATCGGTACAGATTAAATTTTTTTACATACAAACTTTCAAACCCTATTTTATCCCTTTAGGGTTAAAATTTTTCAAATTCCCTTCTTAGTGGATATCCAGAATATGAAAATAAACATCTGCCCAAATTTCACGTTTCTACTATCAGCGGTTACGGCTCTGCGTGCGTCTTACCTCAGTCAGTCAGCACAAGTCCTTTTATATATATAGATAATAATGACTTCTAATTTGATTTTTTTACAACATTATCGTCAAAGAATTTTTGATTGTTTTAAATAAAAAAATACGATCATTGTTGATATTTGGTATTTATAAAATATACATAAATCAGCTTCACGCTGTATCCCGCTCACAGCTGGGCAGGCAGAGGGAACCTAGTGTTAAAAAACTCCGGCCCCACTTTCCGTGTGTTGAAACGAGGCGAAACTCAACGCCAGGTTATATATAAATGTAAATATATAAATGTAAATAAATATTTCATTTCCTCGAGTGGGGATCGAACCCACAACCAGTCGATTTTACAGTCACACTTTGTACCCCGTGCCACGACTGGCCTCTGACAAATAAAAAACTTATTCCAAAGTATTATTACGATTTGTAAAATCTACTAGAAGCATCCCTTCTCTTGTGTAACATAATTATTGAAATCCTACGTACTCTCCTTCTGTAATTGAAATCTATTAAATATAATTGGTATAGCTCAGTAAGAATAGTATAATAATTGCGACTAGCGTTTACAGGTTCTTAAAATAACCTTAACCTATAAATAAGTCGGTTCTTAGCATTGATCTAGTTCTAACTGTTGGTCAAACACCACCGATGGCTGATTAGAATTGAGATTTGAGACAATTAAAAAATAATATTATACAAAAATATTTATAAATTTTCAAAGAAATAGTTTTTATAAAATATATCCATATTATTATTATAAAATATGGCATATTATTATTATATACATTTATCTTCATGTATTATAATCATTAAAGTTGTTTTAATTAATATACTGCTTTTGGCTCAGATAAATCAATCACTGTTACAATAAGTAAATTCTACGTAGTTAATAATGCAGGTATATAGGTATGTGGATGGATACCTTAAAGGTATCTAATTTATATACACATAATAAAAAGTACATAATAAATATAAATAAATTAGTAAATATATAAATAAATAAATATATACTACAAAACCAATAATGTAGCTTATCCTGCATCCGGCTAAATAATTCAATATTCTTGAAATTATAAGTTTATTTTCTGAATTTGTCATATTCTGTATATTACATGATAATGACACCTGTGACCAAGTACCACTAACGATCATTTTTATATTAACTTCCAAAAATAAGAATTCTAATATTAGTAAACTAACTTAGCAAATAGATATAGCGAGAAAAAAAATTGTGTACTTAATGTCATCAGGAAACATATCTATTTATTCATTTAGTTCAGGTTTTCACAATTTAGGAAATTTATATACTTTATTATATGTTATTCTTAAGTATCTAATATTTGTTAGCTGACTTTGTTATGAAACTATTCGAAGTTAGCTTATTTTTGTGATAAGAACATGTAATGTAAGATATTTTAAAATGCATTTTTTAAGCTTCACGCTGTATCGCGCACATAGCGGAGTAGGGAGAAGGAACCTTGGAACCTACTATCGAGAGACTCTGTTCCCATTAAGACCCTTAATACATTTATTTTATTTTATTTCAATACAAGATAATTTGTATTTAGCGCTCATATATTCTGTTTCAAACGATAATTAATAATTATGTTTCTATTACTGAGTGTTGACTACCGGGGCCTCAGTTTGTTAATACAAATTTAAAGCAATTTGAACATGCCACTCAAGACGCAATACCTCAAAAATTCTATGGAAAACGGTAAACAGAGTGCCTTAACATTAGATTATCTCTGCCTACCCCGCTATATGCGAGATACATCGCGCAGAAAAAAAGTTAAATTTTAATTAAAAGCCCATTTTAAATTCATAAAATTCCATTTATGAACGCTAAGTTGCGTAAGTGTATATATGATACTTAAAAATTCAAGAATGTCCTCCAATCCTTAAAAATTTCAGAAGTTATTTATAAAAACATAACAAAAAAATATTATTTTAAAAATAGTATTACTACTCTTCAGACATCTATTATATTTTATTCTGTTGGGAAAACATTTGCACATTTAAAGACATTCCACAGTTGATGACTGTACATAACGCGTCATATTAGAAAATAAAATAAACAGGTCAAAGAACTTATTTTTGTTTTGAGGCCAGTCGTGGCGCAGCGGCACAAAGTGTGACTGTAAAATCGACTGGTTGTGGGTTCGATCCCCACTCGACGAAATGAAATATTTACTTAAATTTATATTTCCATTTCTTCGCTCTGGTGTCGAGGCTAAACGCGGCGTTGAGTTCTGTCACTCAGCACGCAATCGGCAGAAAGTGGGGAACGGAGTGTCTTAACATTAGGTTCCCTCTGCCTACCCTGCTGTGTGCGGGATACAGCGTGAAGCTCATTTATTTATTTTTTTATTTTTGTTTTTATTATCAGCTTCAAGCTTTTTCTACGTAGCAAGGTGTGCAGAGGAAATATATCCATACATAAAGATTTTATTTATTGTGACATTAGAACACAGATACATCACGTCGAGTATACTCCAATTGCGCTACAAAAGGCATAAGAATGTATGTTTTAACAAATTAAATAATATTTAAAAAATATTTACTACTTATAAATCATATTATTATTTTTTATCTATGAACAAAAATGTATAGCCATTTACTAGAAAGACATCACTTGAATTAACTACTAACTACCTCCTGTGACTATGATGTACTAACATTATTTCATATTTACTAGTCAATAAATCACTCTGCTCCTATCTGTGCATTTTCTTATCAAAGTTTACATATATTACACATATTATATATGTTTGTTAGCCTTCAACGATTAAAGAAATTAAATTGGTACATCGGTGGTGTTTGAGGCCTATCATGGTATAGGGGCACAAGCGTGTGACTGTAAACCCGGGTGGTTTACAGTTGTGAGCCCGGTTCTCACTCGCATCGTCGATTCAAAGCGCGGCGTTAAGTTCCGCTACTCAAAATGTAATACTCCCAAAAATCGGCGAAAAGTGGTGAGCGGAGTCTGCCTACCCTGCTACTGCTACAAAATATCTAAATTTTTCGCTTAATACATTGTTTCTTTATTTTTAAGTTAACATATACGCATAGATATGCACATGCATTCATGCACGAGCATATATAATTTTATCAATATTTTTAAAAGAAAAAATAAATTTAATTAGTATATAGATTTCATTTTATCATTTGAAGCAATGTTTTCTTTATATTACGTTTTAGACAATCATGCCAAATATAAAAGTGTAACAATATATACTGTAGACAAAAAATATTATATATGTAGGTGTAAATAAAAAAATACCATCAGCTTCACGCTGTATCCCGTACACAGCAGGGTAGGCAGGGAACCTAGTGTTAAGACACTCCCTTCCCCATTTGCCGAAAGTGCAATTATCGAAATTTAAAATGTTAGCTTTAAAAAATATTGCCAGAGCCTGTTTTAAAATAATTCACGTTACGGTAGTCTCCCCTAAAATCGTGCAAAAACTCAACAACCGCAAAGAATTTTAACAATATCTTTATTTCTTTAGTAATGGTCTTTGTTATATATTTTTTTCTATCAACTATTCTTTTCCTATAACAACCATAACAAAGTTTCAAGCGGATAGCCTATCTATCAATTTAGGCAAAAACCAGACACCTAATTTCGAACAAACGCCGATAATTTAAAACCTAAATCCGGAAAATAAGCGCAACTTTTATCCAAAAAGTAAACACGATATTTCATGCTTTAGTAGTTACTAGGAATTCTTAGTATTTTTGTTGATGGAAAAAAAGTTTATAATATACTTTGAAAAGTAATAGTATCTGTGTTGAGGCCAGTCGTGGCGCAGTGGCACAAAGTGTGACTGTAAAACCGACTGGTTGTGGGTTCGATCCCCACTCGAGGATATGAAATATTTACTTAAATTTATATTTCCATTTCTTCGCTCTGGTGTCGAGGCAAAGCGCGGCATTGAGTTCTGCCACTCAACACACAATGTCTCCAAAATTCGGCAGAAAGTGGGGAACGGAGTGTTTAACACTAGGTTGTGTGCGGGATACAGTGTGAAGCTAATTTAATTTAATTTTTTTATCTGTGCTGCTATTATCCATTAATCATAACGCTTTAGACGAAACGAAGGAGGTAGGTATGTCTGTCTGTAATATCAACATTCACCGGAAACGCTACCGGTATCTAGAAGGCGATCTATCTGTTAATTAAGTCTATCGATACAATGCTGGCAATGTCCTGTGATCGCATTTCGCCCACTCATCGCAGCTGCTTGATAAATACATGACAAACATACAAAACGATTGAAATTAAAAAAAAATAAACAGTGAATACAATTTATGATTTACACATCACTAGTACGATCAATATATCATTGTTTTTATGAAAAAAAAAACTAAAAAATGTAGAGATAGGTTGATAATAACTTGGTTTAGTATAATATACAACGATAATAAGTCGATCAGAAAAAGTACAGGCACGCCCAGAATGCCATACAAGGTACAACGAGGCCTACCTAAACAAATATGAAAAATGACAAGTATGGAAGCAGCTTTAATTGCATTATTGCTGATCAAAAACATAATCTATTTAATATCCAATATTCAATTACGTACATGTATTTTATTTAAAAAAAATAACGTTTTTAGTGTCAAAAAAAATCGCATAAAAGTAGCAAAAAACATATGCCGTCGGAAGTAAAAACTTTAGGTATAGTAATTAAAAGTATATTTTATTTTTTGAAATATAATATATGCTCATATGAACTTTTAAGGTATAAGTAACAGATTATGTGGAGATATGAAATTATTATTATTTAAACATTCTAAATAGATTCTTATAAGAATTTTCATTACTCAAAAAAAATATAGTTAAAGTGATTAATAAACACTAAGTTTTTTCAACAACGAGCTATTTATAATCGTTATAGGTTATTATATATGCTTCATAAATTAAATATAAACATTTTAAATGTTCATTTTTGTGGTAAAATACCTTAATAGTTCATATTTTGTTTACTAAAATGACTTAACGCGTTTGTAGGTCTACTATCGAATATAGTAGATACGATTAAAAACTAAACTTATATAAATTCTTATCTATATTAACATGAACTATTTTATATATAAAAATTCGGAACAAAAATAACTCAAATTATTTTCTTTATTTACATACATGTTTTTTTACAAAAACACATATAGTATTTTTTTTATGTTTATCAATAGAAAACTGACTTACCGTTGGGTGAAATATTGAGTGGCTGGGTGATGGACGCGGGCACTGGCGGCGCCGGCTCCATCTTCCAAGAGGCGCAGCACGAGGCGGGCGAGAACTCAGGTGTAGGGCCGCTGCCCGCCGATATCAACATGGTCGAGCCACCGTCGCCAGCATACGCAACAGTATCAACACAACAGTTCACGATATCAGTTCTAGCAAGGTGCCGAGTCGCCACGGAGAGCACAGTGCCAGCACACGCTCGCTCGAAGCTCAGTCAGAACACTGAAGAGCGCGCTTGCCGCACCGGCGCGCCCACTCGCGCCTACTCCCATTAACACGCCTCGGAAAAAAATCACCGACAAACAATAACAAAAAACTACCTCCGCTACCTCGACGTGTACTGTGTAGAGCTAGTGCGATACACCTCTCGCTCTAACGCTACTAATTCGATTTCCGAACGCGTCAAAACTACGGCGGCCCTCGATTTATTTGCAACCTTCCGTCCTGTCCGATGTGCTGGTAGAGACCAATAGAACAGTGTAGAGTTTATAAAGATTGCAATACGGACTAAAATGCTATAAAAAAATATCTAATGTTAAGCCCTTTTGGTTTTCAACATGAATAAAACTACTCCTACTCGCTCTCGTACGATTCAGCTTAAGCTTGTACCGTATGAAAGGGACAGGTGCTCTACCGCTCGGTAGTAGAATTACAGTAGTGAGCACAGGTGATCTTTCACCATTTCTTTATAACGGAGGTGTTAATGTATACCTTTCCCGTTCTGGCTGATAGTAAAATTACAATGGCGACAGAGACAACAACATGATAATGATTACTTCTTAATTAACAGTAGATCTAGTTAATCATGCTTAGCATTCTAATAGTTACAGTAACGGGCGCGCTACATTCTAATTAAATGGAAGAGTACCTAGAGTTCTCGTATTAAATTTTATTACATACTTTGTGCAATATCATTTTTAGGATTCGAGTATAAATTATTTATGATATATATGGGAACGTGCCGGTGGCAGTAATCGTTTAAAGCAATATTGGTGATCTTTTTATTTCCATATATGTACCAATATAGACAAAATTATGTATATATTAGGTTGTATTTAAAATAATTAATATTTCATTATTACTTAACATAATTATTTTAACTCTCAAAGTAAAAAATATTGAATATTTTCTGCAGGAAGTTAAAATTACCTCTTGTGGTTAGAAGAATTGTACTCAAACCGTTTATTGGCAGTTTATTAGTGTATATCAGTGCAATTTTGATTAATTACAGGCAAAAGAGAATATACAGCGAGACAGATTGACAGAGTATAATATACAGCTGGTATTAATATTAAACCTTTTATACCGTTCCTTTGATGGTAAGTAAATATAGCTTCTTTGTATTAACGCTTTAATTCATAGCAATCTCGATCGACATTGTGGTTTCCTTGTACAGTTTTTCTTTAGCTTCTGTAAGGACGGTAGTTAAATAATTACACATAATGTGTACATTTGTTTGAAAATAGCAAAGTGTGTTAAATATTTTTTATTATGTACTTTATTTAATTAAAAATGCGCTTGTGGTGCAGGTGGCAGCTCTGTTTGTACTCGTAATGGTTATGGGTTCGATAATAGCTAAGGAAAATATTTATATTTAAATGATTTTTTTCACCCGGCATGTGAAAACAAAACGTGTCTCTAAGTACCGCCGCTAACACACAGTGTTGCTAAAACGGCCAAAAAGTAAAATGAAGAGCCTTAAGCGATTTCTTCTAGTAGACATACTTAATGTAGAATATATTGCAATTACATAAGAGAAAAAAAATATATATAAATTGTTATAAATATACATTTAAAAATATTAAAAAAATAGTTAATATAAAAATTTTACAATTAATCTCTTACAATAAGAAATATGGCTATTAACTTATTATTTAGATTTATTTTATTTAAAAATAAAACAAATCTTTTCACAAAAAAAAACTATAACAAATTTAACTTAAAAACGCTACTATTACATTAATATATCACAAGTAAATGCTTTATATTAAATTTTTAATCAACAAATCGTCATATAGCACTTCAATTTATTCACTTAGAAAGTGAATAGAGCACTTACCGGTATCACACCAGTGACAATCACACCCCGCCATTATTCCAGACCTCATTAGACACTAATAATAGTGACTGTACATCAAATAAACGGATAAATACACTGATTTCTTTGTATTCTATTCATGAGAATGTATGATAAAATGGAAAAATGTAAAATAATAAGTAAAACTATATTTATTTAATTTGTAAGCGTAAAATAAGAAGAATAAAATAAATTATTTAAATTATAAGAACTACTTTGACGTAATAAAATAATTATTGAAGGTTTTTTTTATAATTATATATTTTTTTTTACATTTACCCACTTCGTATTACATATGAAAAATCAAAATAAAAATCAGATTCAGGCTGTATCCCGCACACAGCATAGTAGGCAGAGAGAACCTAGTGTTAAAACACCCCGTTGCTTACTTTCCGCCGAATTCTGGAGGCATTGAGTATTGAGTGGCGGAACACAACGCCGCAAAAAATCAATCCTCAAAATCTAAATTATAATTGAAACCAAAAATTATAGCTATAAGCAAACACAAAAAAAAATCCCAAAAATCCACCATTTTCCCGAATCCAATTAAGCTTGTTTATCGTGATACAAATAAAACATTTTCCACTATTATTATTTAATGATATTGGTCTCTTATTGGTGTAGTTTTGGTCGTTTTGCCCGAGCCCCGGCTCCCCGGGACAGGCGCCGACACCAGGATTTACTGGCGAGATAGCGCGTGGGTGTCACCTAATGAATATATTTATTTGTGATGCCGCTCGGCGCTTTTATCTGACAACAGCTGAAGGGCCGTATCTAGAGTCCTGCGGGTTAGGTGCCCTATTGCTTGGGATTGTTGCTTAAAAGCGGTAAACTATTTAATAATAATAATATTTGTAATATTTTTTTAAATCAATAAAAAAAAATCAGCTTCACGCTGTATCCCGCACATTGCAGGGTAGGCAGAGGGAATCTAGTGTTAAGATACTCCCGTTCCCCACTTTCTGCCGAATTCTGGAGGCATTGCGTGTTGAGTGGCAGAACTCAACGCCGCGCTTAACCTCGACACCAGAGCGAAGAAATGGAAATATAAATTTAAGTAAATATTTCATCTCCTCGAGTGGGGATCGAACCCACAACCAGTCGGTTTTGCAGTCACACCTCGCACCGCTGCGCCACGAGCGGCCTCTTTAAATCAATAAATAAAAAAAAAAATAGTTTTAATATTTTAAATTTGGTTGGCTTACAATTAATTTATTCAGCCACATATAAAAAGTAGTCCGATGATCATAATATAATTAAGGCTTATGCAATAATGCTAAATTTAATCGTTTTACTAATGAATTATTTATTTAGACGAATATTTAATTATCTGTTTAACCTTAGCTATGGTATAAAAATATATTTATGGTTATATTTTCAGATATTTTATAGCACGTTGTATTATATTCTGTATTTTTTTACGATCCACCTGCAAAATTCGGTGGAACATGGGAAACGGAGTGTCTTAGCTCTGGGTTCTCTCCACCTACCCTGCTGTGTGCGAGATACAACGTAGAAGCTTATTTAATTTGTTTTAAGGCACTACAATGTAAACCAATGTACATAAATACTTATTTATATAGTATCTGCAATATACAAAATCTAATGGCGTTTACACTGCCTCCTACTCTACCGATACTTTGTAATAACAATAGAGCGAGGTGTCACCCAACAAACACAATACGACGCCGTGCCTACAAATGCATTGCAATCGAGATTCAACACGTCGCTCGCGCAGAACTGCACAACCAACTTTACTTGACCTCTCTTATATCCCTCCAACGATGATGCAGCTTAGAAACACTAATATCCTCAGGTATCATAAGATATTGGTCGTTTGTAGTAAGAGACATACTCTACATTCGTCGTGCTCCGTCGACAAAGCCGCTACCGCCACACATACATCACAAATTTCCATTATAATACGTTCAAAATATTTATTCCATCTATCACGGACCACCCAGAAGACGTTGTGACATACGATCTGATAGCTACCTGATAGAACAAAACAGTATATTCTTATTTAGATCGCTACACCCTACTCAATTGACCCTTTGATTTTACTTTTTTATAATTAAATCCCTATTGTTAAATAGATTTTTCATGTGAAAGAGTATCTTTCTTATGTTTATAGATTTTTTTTAAATAAAAAAATTGGTTCTGTCCTATAAAATAGTTTAAATTGTAGCATACATGGAATGTTGACAGTGGTTCTGCATATAAACTGTAGTGTTTGTTATATCGAATAGGCTTATGTCGTGGATATTTATTGGGGCCAGTCGTGGCGCAGAGACACAAACGTATGACTGTTAGTGCGGCAGGTTGTAGGTTTGATTTTCACTCGAAGAAATGAAAGGGTGAGGAGAAAATATTTATTATTTTAATGTCTTCGCTCTGGTGTCGAGGCAAAGCGCGGCGTTAAGTTTCGCTATGCCTCTAGAATTCGGCGGCAAGTGCCACCCTATGTCTACCCTGCTACAGGCGGGATAAAGCGTGAAGCTGAAACAGAAATATTACATTGCATGTACGTCGTAAATTTACAATTTCAGTTGTCTCACATTGAGTATTAAATATTTATTTTATAGACAATATTTAAATTAGATATATAAAAATAATAAAACTTTTTATGTTGTTTTTTGATTTCATTGATGATTAACATAACTAAAAGTCATATATTTAAATACGTATGAGGAAAAAATATTTCTTATTTTTTTTTTGTTGAGTTGCTTAGGCTAGATCAATAACAGTAACCGAGGTATCAAACAGTAATAAATTTGTATTTTATAATGCTGTTTTATTTTGAACATATTTTTTTGAAATGTTCGTATTTTATGTGACATGGTCATAAAATAGGAATATTTCAAATTCAATGATTTAACAATATGTTGTATATTGACTATAAATATATTTATTGTATTTAGGTGCGCTATTTACCTCCAATTTCTATTATAAAGTATGTAACGAATTTTAAATCGGCCTTTACTTATTAAATGGAAAATATTTAAATGGTCTTCCGACTGAGAAGTGCTATTTTATGAGGCAGTTTCTATTTAAGCAAAATGATTTCAAAATGCAAAATTGCATCAAATTGCATTACAATGCTTTTTATATTGTAATAATAGCCCCCTTTCTCAATCGGTAATAACTAAAAGTAAAATATAAGTAATGTTTTTTTTTTATCTTTTATCATTTTAGCACAGCTACCTAGTTAGCCTAAAGTTAAGCTTCTTCGTTTTTATAATATTGCTTGAAAGCTAACCTAAAGAAGCTTTGTAAACATTATATATGTAGTTAATATTTAACCTTCAGTTATATTTATTAAAGTAGACTAAAGCAACTACTTTCAAGGTACAATTATATTAAAATAGCGTTATTCCACAATATTTTTTGTCTATTTTGGCATTGAAATATAATTCTTGTACAAATTTTATGCCATTAAATAAATATTATTAAACAAAATCTACTCACAGCAATTTATATTATTTTTTTATTATTATTATTTAAGTGATGGAATTATGTTGAACTTTTACCAAAGTGTGTGAAAATATTCTCCGGGGAATGTACTCTTAAGAAGAAGTTGATAAATCGAAAGAAGAATGTAGAGACCCTAGCTTTTGGCGATCTGTTAATCTTATTTGTTACCCGTGTTTTGTACGCTGCAATTTTTTTCTAAATACTGAAAAATAATATTTAAATAGAAAAAAGTATAAATAGAAAAGTTTGAGCGATTTTGATATCTGTATACGTACCTTTATAAAAATTCTATATTATTTACTAATATTCTGTATTTTTAGCAGTAGTTTTTGAATAATAAATACTTATATAGATATACATGGATAGACATTATCTACTAAAATTAAAATGAAAATATTTTTGAAATTATATGAAGATTAAAATGTTTCAATACAATACTTTACTACTATTTAAATAATATATTCTTGGTATTTGAATACAGGTTCTATCTATCTATACATATATTAGGAAAGTTTAATATAGCATAATAAAACTAGTTAATAATAAAATTTGATTTATTATAACAAAATCTCTAAATTATGGACTAACTACTACTTTAAAAATTATACGTTTCCTGGAACAGTAAATAATATCAAAAAATTTTGACATTATTTACTACAAATATATATTTTTTTAATATTTTATTAATAATAGATAAACAATATAAACAAAATTTTATTTCACCAACATTTAGACAGTATTAAGTTCAAGTTATATCAATGTGTTCGTTGAATTAATTTATTAACTAATCTCCAGCTTAAGTTTTAAGCTTTACTAGTATAATAAAAGAGAGGCACTCTATTAAGATGGCGCGAAGTGGCAATTTATTCTTAACCGCAAACCATAGCGCATAGAGCGGTATCAGTAACGTGCTCTATCAGCGACGCCCACCGCGCGCTTGAGGGGCGGCGCCAAGGTGGCCCCTCCCGCTCACGATATTCTAAATTTAAAATAAAATTTAAAAAATATTTTTCGCCATCTTATGTCACCAAGGAGGTTAGGTATTGCTTTTTAATCTTTGTTTCGAAACTATAGTTATTGTCAAAATATGTATTACAGTTTATGTGATTTTTTTTTAATTATTACCTACTCTTTTTTTTATTTTTAGTTAACGATTTTAAGATATATTTTATAGGAATTAGTATTTAGGTATGTAGGTATATCTATTGATATTACCTATTATTCACATTTATTTGTGTAAGAAAGTTGTTGTAAGAAAAATGTTAAGTAAAAAAAAGATTACTCATGAACTAATAAAAAAAACCAGCTTCTAAGTCAACGCAATAATTTATGCACCTTTTTGCTGCACTTATAAAATATTGTATTAAAACTGCACTGCATATAATTCGCTGCGTAATCAAATCCTATAGGGTACCTACCTCCCGTGGGCCTACAATAAAGGACCAATAAAGGAAAATCCGAAAATTAAAAAAAAATGGTATCTAATAGAAAATAATCATTACAAAATTTATATTTGTAGTTCATTTTGTACAAAATCTGAATGTACTTTCCGATGTCACAATTGTACTTCCTGTTAGCATACAATCCTGAAATTATAAACTTTGATGGGCGAGTCCGACTCACACTTAACTGGTTTCTTTTTACAATATATATACCAGACCAGACGGTTTTACAGTCACACCTCGTGCCGCTGCGCCACGACTGGCCTCAACAAGCAATGCCTCCAGAATTCGGCAGAAAGTGGGGAACGGAGTATCTTAACACTAGGTCCCCTTTGCCTACCCTGCTGTGTGCGGGATACAGCGTAAAGCTGATTAATTTATTTATTTTATTTATATTTTTTTTTCGTTATAGTATAAAATATATGGTACAAGTTCACTATTGCAGATGAAAACAAAAAATCCAGTTTTATGAGTAGGAATTTAAGTCACGACCTGTCCCGTTTAAAGTCGCACAATTGTGACCTGGCGCCATGATTGGCCTCAGTTAAATAATAATTTTTAACTGAAAATGAAAGACAAGCGATTAAAAAAAATTGTGCCATCTTAGTAGTAATTATATATACAAGTAAATAGTAATATTAAATAATTAAACTGAATTCTAATATCAGGCAATTATCGATACCTACGTTTGAACCAATTTTCATGACAATTGCACTATTATTATGGAGCAGTCAAGTACAGTTTCAACTAAAAAATATAAAAAAATATAATTTTAAGTAAAATTTTGTATCAACATATGAACGCACTGTATACATCTACCAAACTTTACATAGTCTTTTTTTATCCCTCGCATAGCAGCGTAGGCATAGGAAACATAGGAAGCTAGTGTTAAGACATTTCATTTCCATTAAGACACTTCCGATCCCTATTTTTCGCCGGATTCTGGAGCCTTTCTAATAATATTTGAGTATGATAATTTATTTAGACCTTGAAGACCTTAATAAATATATCTAATATATTACATGCACAATTCTTCTTTGGATATTTTAATAAAAAGAAAAGGATACAGGACGTATCTCAAATATTTGTAATTTAATTGCAATCTCAAGCCGTAAAAAATTGTAATCGAAGAGATCTCTACAATTTTAACGAATTTTGTTCACAAGAATGTCAGTCAGTCCAGTCAGTTCACCCTTTACCACCCTTCCAACCCTTTTTAGTATTGCTAACCCTATCGAATTTAAGCAGCATTAAAACTACAAGAAAGTGATATTAGTATTAAAAGTTGCATAATATAAGTGAAAACCTGTCGCGTTGTGGATTCGATTTCCATTCGAAGAAATAAAATGTTGAATATTTTCATTTTCTTTGCTTTAGTCTAGAGGC
This sequence comes from Heliconius erato x Heliconius himera, assembly GCA_013421005.1. Lineage (NCBI taxonomy): Eukaryota > Metazoa > Arthropoda > Insecta > Lepidoptera > Nymphalidae > Heliconius > Heliconius erato x Heliconius himera. The sequence continues at coordinate 85,923 of JAATLQ010021253.1, read as the reverse complement.
AAATCGCGGGGCAGCGTTGAGTTCCACGCAATGCCTACAGAATTCGGCAGAAAATGAGAAACGGAGAGTCTCTGTCTACTACATACCTGACAGAGTGCGTATAAGTAAGTAAGTACAACAATACAAACTCACACTATACATATGCATAAGTACTTAATATCGAATATTTATAGGTTTTAGTTTCACATGTCACTATTTGAATCGTACGAGTTCATCCACTTTTCAGTAGGAACAATTAAAGACGTTAATGCAGAGCTTTGTCAATTTTCATAACTTTGTCACAAATTAGCCAGTCACATTTAATTTATAAAACGTATATAGAATATTTAAAACATTAACATTACCACGCAACGCCTACAGAATTCGGTGAAAAGTAGAGAACGGAGTGTCTTAACACTAGGTTCCCTTTGCTTACTCTACTGTGTGCAGGATACAGCGTGAAGCTGTTTTTCATTACTATACCATACAATACTCTCAGACTATACATAAGGTTTAATACAACAAGCTTCTCTAGGAAATTTATTCGTGTATCCTTAACTCACGGCCCGCCCGCCCACTGACATATGGCGTCTAGAGGCATGGGGCGCGAGGCGCACTTGCCTAGACTGCCTACCCCGTGTTTTAACTCGCCTAATTGTTTCCCATTTACATACATTAACAGAAAAAAACCCGAACAACTGACGCTCGACCCACTATGTAAATATGAGTTTACATAGCCTCACGAACCACTATTAGGGCGGCAACCCAACGACTACACCAAACCGAATTATAAAACTTAATAACGGAAATCAATTGTCGTTGGCTTTTAATTTCTATGTTTAGCGGTGGATATTTTTTTTATATTTCAGTCTGTCATAATATTTTCAATGTTGGTATCGTTTATTTCTTTTTAAATTGTAGTCTAGACTTGGGTACATTTGTTTCTAAAAACTCTAAGCAAAAATGAACATATACAACGTAGTTTTTAATTATTTCTCCGATAAATGCTTCAAAAATTGTAGGTATATTCTAAAAACGAGAGAGCTTTGTCAAATAAAAGCAATTAAATGTTATTTATTTAAACGGTATCAATCTATTATTAAAAGAGCGGAGTGTCTGTCATCTTACACAGTAGGTACCTTCACCAGCCCCCAATTACATAACGATAGGCAATTAAATGGCGGTGAGAACCCAAAACTAACAATGGCACAACGTAATAGCTCACATTATGTTATATTCAAATCTGAAACTTTGATGTGTAACAGTCAATTAGTAAGTATAAAATGTAAATTTAAGAAAGCCTTTTAATTTGTTTTGAGTAAAACTAACGACTGTTTAATCAATAGATACGTAGTGGTTTGGTGCTCTGAAATTATATGAGTATGGAATATGGATAATGATATCCGAACTTCTTTCCACACCCAAAATTCTTCAATAACAATTAAATAAGTTAAAGTTGCAAGCTGCCTGAACGTAATATGTTTAAACTGCCTGAACGTAATACGCTTTAATCGCGTGATATGCTATTTCCTCGAGTGGAAATGGAACCTACAACCGCCGCGTTTATAGTAGCTTTTTTGTGCCAGGCCCAACGACAGTCTTAATTTTAAATATGTACATATTTTTTTATGTAATACGTAAATAGAAATAATGTCATACATTATTTTCTAAAATTTAACAAAATAAACCAGAATATTATAAAAACATTCATATTCTTCTTCTCTTTTTCCCATTTTTTCTCGATATAGGTTTTTTATAATAATAATATCTAATAACTATTGCTAAAACAAATAAATATAATAAGAAAGAAAAAAATGTTTCAAAACTTAAATCCGACTACTATGTGACATACATAGTAGTCGGATTTTTAAATTTTATTTTGCTACAGTAGGTATCTCTATCAGTATGACGTATAAAAATATGTTTAAATATAATACGTATTTTTAACAGTTGATACAAAATAATATAAGCGGAGAGAATTTTCTTGTTTCGTACTTATTAGAGCTTGTTTCAGTAGTCGGGTTTTATTTTTTTAAACTTTCTTTTTATTTAATTTATTTTGGAGTTATGTGAATTCGATTTAGATATACTTATTATGCATAAAGGTGCTAAGAAAGCTTTTTCATTTGAGACCCCACACGACACCATAAACTTATATTGGTATTATATTGTAGTCAATTTAACGTGACGCCATGTAGCATATGATCAAGAGGCTTCTAACGACTCCGCTTTTGTCTAATTATGATAACTAGTTCAGAAGTTATGAGGGAACAGATCATCCACATACATACTTACATTCAAGTCAAAATCATAACTCTCCTTTTTGCCTCGCGGTAGTCGGGTTATTAAGAAAATAAGTTTAACACGTATTATTGTTGACCCAATATTAACATACCTGATCCAGTATAAGAATTTCCGTGACTTGGCTAATATTGCATGACATTATAAAAATAAGCAAGGCTGAAACGTTACAGGTTTTCACATTTATGGTAAATTGTGAATGTAGGTCGAGTCTTTACTATAGTTATAATAAAAAAAAGTAGATTACCTACACACACAAGTAAGCGTCCTAGTGCCTATTAGTTAGTTCTAATACACCTATAAGTGTTGAATATATGAACGAAATATTAGGTATAAGAGACTTAACGAGCGTTTTTCATTAAAAATTATATAGGTACTTCTAGGTTCCAGGGCGATGGAAGAATTCCGTAACTCCTAGCCTCAACCTGTGACGATCAGAGGAGCACCATGAGATATTAGTGCAAAATGGGTCTCTACTTACATTTGCCATCCATGAGTCCCACATATCCCGTTCAATTCCACTCGGTGAACTATAAAAGGGTATCCTAACGAAGAAAAAAAAAGCAAAAAAGGTGGGCTAAATAATGTAAATAAGTAAAAAAAAATATGATAGCAATACCAATTAAAAGATATCTGAAAAACTGATATTTTCACATAGTGGCATAATAATCATTGCAGTGTATCAATCTACCGTTGGTCGCACAATGGGTGGCTTATCACGGATCGAACAAAGGCTACTTACAACTGTTCTTAATCGTCATTTCACATACGGTTTCCACTGATGAACGTTCGTCTTGGACTATGTGTAAACTGGGTAGATGTTGTGATCAGATAGAGTCCAGGAGCGTCTGCAGAAATCATTTTGAATGGACATTGTATTAAAGATCTTTACAATGTTTAAATTATTAATATTGGCGATAGGAAATAAACTCCGTTTTACTATTAAAAAGGTAGGTACTGAAACTGAAACTCTAAGGGAAAGCGTTTGCCAAATTCCATTCAGTTATTGCTTACGATTAGCTATGCTCAAAAGGCTAATAATTTAAAAAATATCTTTAAAAATCTTTTTAAGCCTATACAAAATATGTGCATAAATTGTAGCCTATGTGTTATTCTGACGATTAAGCTATATTACTGAAAAGTATAATCTAAATCTATTCAGTAGTTTTTGCGTGAAAGTGGAACAAACATCCATCCTTACAAACTTTCACATTTATAGTATTAGTAGGATTATATTCTTTATACTAAGTAAATCAAAAATATTAATAACTTTTTTGTCTATCGCTTCGCTTTGTAAATAAAGGTGGCGATTTAGCTCACTTCGCGGTCTGCACTAGGCACAATGGGTTTCGGAAAGCGATATGCATAGATATGCACAAACGGGGTAGTGCATGCAAATATGCAGATTCCTCGCTCGCGCACACTAATCTCATTCCGCTTTCCAGTTTACTGAAGGATATGTACTTTATTACTGGTAATTTATTTAAGGCGCGCCAGTAGGTATCCAGGTCTTAAGAAAAAATTATAAGTAGGTACTGGAAGTTTAATTACATCGTTCAATGACATTAAGAAAAAAAATAGGAAAATATTTTGTTTTACTGTTTATATAGGTTTATATGGCTTTTGCCTACTCCTTATATCATTTGTAATCAACGACCATAAAAATCTACATAAACCTACAGTGTAGTAGGTACATGTTTAAAATTTTCAACCCAATTCAGATTTTTTTTCTAATTGCCAGAACAATATAATTTCTTGCATATTTACGAAGCATCTTGGGTAGTTTGTTTTTTAATTAGTAGCTTCTCATAGGCTGGCTTCAATCAAGATATGATGGGTTCGTGTGAATGGCCTGCGCCGTTACCTCACGCATGGGGACTGGCTCACCGATTATATGCAAATGAGATGTCATAACAAATGAATAATTACAGCCAGCCACGAGTCGCCCTTTCGAATGAGCCACACAAATTAGGTTTACGTGAAAAGTGAGTTTTGTCGGTGCGACACGAATTTTATGTTAGCTCCCTTTAGTGGTGTACGTGTACCCCACTGCCGTGATAGGGTAAATGTATAGATTTATATATTTTATGGTTAAAGTATAAAACGATATTTCAGAGAATAAATTAGAACGCTTGTGTACCTACTGTGTCATTCTCTATACCTACATCACAATTGGTGACTTCAAGACGCATATCAAATACCTATAATATATTAAATTTAATTAAGTAAGCTCCAGAGCCAGGAAGCCAGTCGTGGCACAGGGGCACAAAGTGTGACTGTAAAATCGACTGGTTGTGGGTTCGATCCCCACTCGAGGAGATTAAATTTTTACTTAAATTTATATTTCCATTTCTTTGCTCTGGTGTCAAAGACAAGCGCGGCGTTGAGTTCTTCTCAACACGCAATGCCTCCGGAATTTGGCAGAAAGTGGGGAACGGAGTGTCTTAACACTAGGTTCCCTCTGCCTACCCAGCAGTGTGCGGGATACAGCGTGAAGCTGAATTATTTAGTTAAGTAAACTAAGCAGAGGCCAGTCGTGGCGCAGGGACAAAAGCGTGCGAATGTAAACGCGGTAATATTTTCATTTCTTCGTTATGGTACCGAGGAAAGCGCGGCGTTAAGTTTCGCTACTACTATAAGCAATGCCTCCAGCATTGGAGGGAAAATGGTGAAAGGATGTGCCTTTATGGGAATGGAGTATCTTAACAATTGATTTCCAGGTTCCCTCTGGCCACCCTGTTACGTGCGGGATACAGCGTGAAGCTAAAAAAGTAATTAAATAACAAAAAAAAATATTTAATGAATAACAAATATACACTTCTACCCTACAATACAATATTGCTAAATCTAAAGAGAAATAAATTAAATGTGTCTCGTGTTTATTTTCCCGCCACTTTCCTCACGGTGTTGTGGAAATTGCGACCAACGTCAGGGGGCAGCGTGACCAAGCATGTTGCGTTAAGTTGCGCCTAGATCGTTATGCTAACGAACTTCTTACTACAAAATTTTGTATGTAAGAACGTATTACGATATTGCATTTCGAACTCTAACACCATTGGTATAAATTGTATTTTTTAATAATTATTATTTTACACTTATAACGTGTTAGTTTTAAAAGATATTGAAAGCTGCGTGTTCGCTGCCTGTAGTCGCGATAGCGGGAAAATGGACGGTTGACTACATTTATATCTGAGAGCTGGCGTCTCTGGGGTTGGGTCGGCTTGGGTTTATGGTGCCTCGTTGTACGCGCTCTAGCCAGCAGTGTACAAATATGCGATAAGAACTTAATAGACTTTATTTTGCGCGTACATGCCAACAAATCGTTGTAGGTAACTTCTCTTTACTTTTAATATCTTTATATCCATACAGAGTCGAGTAATTAAAAAAAATAATAGTATATTGTTTATGTTTCCGTTATATTACTGTAATTATTCTCTTACATACATACTCCGTCAGTATTAAGACACTTGCATTCCCCACAGAGCAAGAAAAAGAAAAAAAAATCAATCCTCAAGTGGGAATCGAACCCTATTACTATATCAAATTGTATATTGTTATTTATTAACCTTCATCAGAAAATTTTTAAAAATATCAACTGAATCAAAAAATCGTTTGGTAATGTATTCATTTTCGTGGACCAGATAGCAAAGGCTGTGTTTTGAATACATGTCTATATAATCGTCTATGGCGTTCCGAGCGTGCTAGTTCAGCACTAATCACTTCGCCAATGTCACGTTGAATGGGAAACTGTATCCAATAATGGGCGTTAGTAGATGAGATGACAGCTAGTATTTTGCATATTTAAATTAAATCATAACCTTGTATATTTTAACTAATTTTAATAAAATAATCGTTACTCTTATCAAGAATATTTATTTATTATTATTATATATTGTATTTCAATACGCTATATAAATTATATTATGTAAATAAACTTAAGACAATCAGTTCTATGTACATTGTAATTTACAATAGGATTTAACAGCAACAGAGAAATTTAAATTTTTCATAGAAAAAATGTTATCACCATTGCCCAAAGTCTTAGGCAAAACTGATAGGCTAAAGTGGCAGGGGGCTGGTCACATTTGTCGCAGAACAGATGGCCGTTGGGCAAGCGTTATGTAGGATGTCCTCCAGGTAAATGAGGTGACGACATTCGCAAAGAGCCTGACGACGACTGGTTGCGGAGAGCTGAAGATCGAGCTCATCTCTCTCGTGTGCCGTAGGAGAGACTTATCCAGCAGTGGATGAGGACAGCCTGAAGAAGATGATGATATAAAAATTCGCAACATTTATTTTTTATGTTAATTTTCAATAATGAAGTGGTCCGTCAAGGTAAAATCAATCTTTCTAAAAGATGAGCCCATAGAAATAATAATTAGCCTTCTCAGCCTTCAATTTTATCTTTAAACTCTCAGAAGTGGCAAAGCAAAAACATTTTTTTTAATATAAGTGTAATTATATAGTACAGAAATCCGTATGTTATTAAGTTCAATGTACATATAGCTTATTAATAAGCGAGTACATTAATAAAGTATCTTTTGTCAATAGGAAAAAGAACATGTTCCCAGAAAGAATCTTTTAAATAGTAAGAATTGTATTAATATAACAATACACGGTATTGGTAACAAAAGGCAATATTGATAGGTATTTATGTTTTCTCTCTTGAAACGTACAAATAACAATAAAATCACAACAAAAATACGGAAGTCAATGCGGTTTTGAGGTTTTACACTTTATAAAAGAAAAGTATGTTTATAAACGACATTAATTTCAGTAGGATTATACCTAAAGACAAATCATTTCACAAGAGTAATTTCTCATAATTATATTAGAGTAATATTATTTTATATTAATTTCTATTATATATGAAAAATAATCATGATAAATTTCAGCAACACACACAAACCATCCATTTTTCATTAAATTTCATTTCAATCAATTACTATACTTCTTACAAGCGATTACACACATAACTACTTGTTAATATTTAATAAAATAATAGCGAAAAAAGAAATCTCTATTAATAATAGATCACAAGCCGGCGCCATAAAGAATAATTATTCTTCTATGAACAGACATATCTTTTTATAACATCGCGTTAAAAGGACCCAGAGGTAATTTACAAAACCGCTAAACTGCCGCTCTCACACTGTGAATACGACACAAAAGTTGAAAAGTATCGAGACGAAGGCATTGTGGTTGCGACGTTTGATCTGTAATTAGGGTGTTTAATAGTATAATGGATGTAACGGTCTCAATCTGATAGCGTTTATATTTAAACACTTAAGAGCTTTTGTGAAAGCGTGAAAGAAAATTAAATGTATGCGTGTCCTTCAAATTGGTTGGATTAAATGATATTTTATCATGATGGTGATATTAATATGTTTAATTTCCACGTTATAATATGTTTTATTATTTAAAAAACCCTAAGAAGATTAATACGATATTTTGAATCTCGAATTGATGGTTTAAAATCAAAAACATAACGGGAGCTATAGCTATTCAAGCTCCATTGAGGCGAGACGTGGCGCTCACTGCGCCACCCGTGTGTCAGTGTAAGCGAGACAGGTTGGAGGTTCGATTTCTTTTCGAAGAAATGAAATATTCAATTTATTAATTCCTTTGCTCTGGTGTGGAGGCAAAGCGAACCCCTAATACCTCTAGAATTCACCAGAAAATGGGGATCAGAGTGCTGTGTGTGGTATACAACGTGGAGCTAAAAAATACCTCCATTTATTGCAAGAACGAAGAGACCTGTTTCAAATGTGATTCTTTCAAAAGTTTGTTAATATTCACATTAAACAATTAAATATTAATGTACCATGAAGATACCAATCAAAAATCATTTTATATCACGAAATATTAAAAAGGCAATTTATGTAGGCATGAATACTCACTCTTCTAGTAGAGCATCAAAGTTGTATAATAACGAATTGAAATTAAATTCAATTTGCCAGTTGAACCTTATAATTTAAAAAATAAAATAAATAGTTTTCCTGAATTATTATTTTTATTCATTTTGTTGTGTTTTTTTTTAAGACAGCTTAGACATTTTTCTTAGAAAAAATTGTATGACATACATCACTTGTATGACGTATATCACTTGTATTTAGTTAATTAATTTTGTAATGAAAATATAATCTTATATGTTTATCATATTTTACTATTATATGCTGTGATTAGTTTTAACTGGAAAAACATTTCGTCATTGCAGTAAATTCAATGAAATTTAACCGTAACCGTAACATAAAAGTATTTATTTTCTACTATTTACTGATAATACCTTAAATAACTAAATAAATAGATATTTTATGTATTTGTTAAATAAAAAAATAAAAAATTTGTTAAATAAAAATCATGATTATCCTATTTATTTCAACTTAACATGTTTCTTATGGTATCTTTTCCTTTCCCGGTATAAACTGAACAATAAGTTACATAAAAAATAAATGATATAATGTTATCGATGATGAAATAATATCGATTCCCTAAAAATGTGAAAACATACATTGTAAATAAATAAAAAGATAAAATAAACCAGCTTCACATTGTATCCCGCACACAGCAGGGAAGGCAGAGGGAACCTAGTGTCCTCCGTACCCCACTTTTCCGAGTACTCGAGTTTTGGAGGGATTGCGTGTTGAGTGGCGGAACTCAACGCCGCGCTTTACCTCGACACCAGAGCGATGAAATGGAAATATAAACGGGGATCGGACCCACAAGCAGTCGATTTTACAGTCACACTTTGTGCCCCTGCGCTACGACTGGCCTCAACATTGTAACCATATAAAAACACCAAATTACTATAATAGATTTACAAAAAACCATACGGCTGCTAGTTAAAATACACACAAACACACACAACAAATAAACGCCTAAACAAAACGAAGTTTTCGTAAAATACATGTTTCCCGTAAGACGCCGGACACACTCCAGGGCAGGTGTGGTCGCGACTCCGACGCTAATGAACACAATGAAGACGTATCCCGGGCCGTATCCGGCGTTGATCGATTGATGTACTCGCTGCCACCGCGCCCGAGCTTTTTGTATACGAATGTCGCCTGCCATTTGCATGTCGGTGACGAGTCGAGGGCGAATTTTAATATAAGATTAAACGCATACTATGTGAAATCGAAATTAAATTTTTAATATTTTCTTTTCTTTTCGGCGTTGAGTTCCGCTATTCAATACGTATTGAATTCAAAATTCGGCGGAAAATGGGGAACGGAGTGTGCTGACACTAGGTTCCCTCTACCCATCCTGCTGATCGCATGATACATCTGGATAATGTAATGTAATATAGACTCTACGAACTAATTGAAATCGAAAATGGGTCTCACGTAAGTATTTTTCTAATTGACATGTAAACAATAAACTAAATATATGTATATTTTATTCGTCAGTTTCTTCAATATAAAACATTATAAATTACAATAATTAGCACATAGTTAAACTTTTATAGGTCATTGAACCAAAAACCCCATGTGTGCTTAAAAATGTGTATTTAAGTTCACAAAATAAGATTTTAGATTTTTCCTTCTTCTTCCTTTTCTTGGTAAATTATATAAAATATATATTATTTTTACGTATTTACTACACAAAAATGTTAATGAAAGAAATACTTACTATTTGCATAGGCGTAGGAAAGTCCAGAATAGTACCCCAAAAATATTACTTAGAACAAAATTTGCGCCGAAAATAAATTCTACCAAGTAAAAGAGTTAAATTATACTTTCATATAATATGGACTTATTTCCATAGATAAAGTATAAGAAAATAACATCAATCAAACTGAATAATAAGAAACAAACAAACAAAAAAACATATACGGTAATTAAAATATGTAAAGTCAGTTTGTGTCTGCCCGAAGATGTATGATTAAGCCTAGAAATGTGCTGGAGGGTTACAATATTTACATTTCGATGATAATATTTCAATAATCATATTTTTCTAGGGGAAACTCTCAATCATATATTTATAAACATTTTTTATGACACGCTTTCCTGTTGACTTTATTAATACCGAAACTATTTAAAAGTAAGGTACATTAATAGGCATCTATATAAAAATTGGTTTGGCAATCGTGTGGAGTCGAATAGAGAAAAATAAAAATATTTGACTCAACAAATATACTAATTACATCATCATGAAGTCTATTTATATATAAATTTAAATATAAATTTGTGCCCACATTAAATATAAGCTTAAATATCCACCTGACTAAGTAATAAATAAACGTAATTGAATTGAAAAATAAAAACAACTTATAATTTAAAATACAGTTATATATATCATATATCTAATTATATTTAACCTCTAGATACGAGCTACATACTACCCTGAAATTACTTATAGAAGTCAGTCATGTCGGACACTCTACAGGCAAATAATTTATGTTCTAGATAAGCAATAATCATACTATCTCTTGTATGTCGAATGTATAATCGCGTGTATTATATATAATCACTGGTTGTGATGCCACTGTGACAACAATGTGCACTTCGGACAATTGCTTCACTATCTGATGGCATCACGAACTACCCATAATACGTCAATCTACTGTAGCACGTGGTAGAAATGTTAGATTTTTTTGTTTAGTTTCACGCTGTATCCCGCTTATAGAAGGAAATCTGGGAACGTAGTGTTAAAGACACTGCATTCCCGTTAAGACAATTCTAAAAAAAAATAATTAAATTAGCTTCACGCTGTATCCCGCACACAGCAGGGTAGGTAGGTAGGTAGATAAGATAATTCTGTTACGATGTATTGCGTGTTGAGTGGCGGAACTCAATGCCGCGTTTTTAAGTACTTAAAATATAGGAAATTTATAAATTATATATTTGATACAATTTTAGTTTGTTATTATAATAATAAAAAACATATTAAAATTTAAACCATTATAATTTTTAAATTTAGACTCGCCACATGGAATCCGTTCAAGCGCTCTAGCCAATTAAATTATACGTTCTTATCGCGCTATGTCAAAATTTTTGCATGATTGTCGCCACTATATTTCCTATGACTGTAATAATAACTATTTACATTATATAGAAACAATACAATACTTCACCCTGTAATCTCGCAAATAGAAGGATAGACAGAGGGTTCCTGGGATTCCTCACTTTCAACCGAATTCTGGTAGCAGTGCGTGTTGAGTGATGGAACTTAACACGGTGCTTTGCCTCGATGCCAAAGCGAAGAAATGAGTATATTAAATATTTATTTTAATCCAGGAATCGAAGACACAATATGTCACGTTTACAATCACATTTGCGCCCCTGTACATAAAAACTCATAAGTACCATTTTAGTATAAATAAAAATTTTCAGTTACAAATCTATAAAATAATTTCAATCTAAATAGAGACTATAGGTAATAGTAAGAAAAATATTTTTAGTAAATATATTTTCTCGGCATATACAACTATGATGAAACAGATTCGAATCGTAGACCTTTAACCTAGAAGTCAAAAACCACTAACCACTAAACCATTAGACCTCTAGCATTAGTTCGTAAGACCGTAACTTTCGTTTCCTAATAAGCTTCATGTTCTGTGACGTTTATGGGATTAAAGTAAGGGCAATCTCTTAAACGATCTTGTAAAGATAAGAGTAGATAGATGTTCATTCTATAACACTTGGTTGTCTTTGAATTGCCTCTTCGTTTGTCGACGTAATAAAACTCTATATTCTTATTAGGTAATACGGTGTGATATTAAAAAAACGAAATCGGTATATTTGTACTAAGTAATATTGTAAGAATGCTTAACGCGATTTCACAAAACATTTAAAGGTGTAATGGAGAAATTTATTTTGAAAAATAAAATAAAAAGCCAAGAACCGACAACTATTACTACTATTTTACTGACTATTGCTCTATTTCCATATACAACGACACCAACAACTATATTAAGGCAACAATTTAATTTTCTACATGATACATTTTCAACGCCAACTTTTACTTAACAGAATATCAAAATTACAATAGCCGAAACAAGATAAGGATATAAATGATTATGGAATACAAACCGATATGTTAATTCACCGTCTGGACGATTTAGCACCCCTCTGTATTGGTGGACATTTGTAAGTAGTTTAGCGGAGGGTCGCGTATCTCCGTACATCTACATATTATTGATACCACTTAGATATTCTTTTCATCACTAAAACACTTAATGACTTGAATATATGGTGAATAAATAAACGTTTAAAGTATTAATTAGGTAGATCGAAAGATATAAGGAACTAATAAGATCTGTTATAAACTTAAATAATCTGCATATTTTAAGTTAAGTTGAAGAGAGTTGTTTTGTCTTTGTTTAAATTTTATTTTTCGCTTCACGCTGTATCCGGCATATAGCTGAGTAGGGAGAGAGAATCTATTGTTAGGCGAAACTCAACGCTGAGCTCGATATTATATCGCATAGATTTTTTTAACTTATTATTGGCCTACAGCAAGGTATTGCTGTAAAATATGAGAACATATGCTAAAACAAACTATTAAAAAGTTTCTTTTACCTGTTCTTTCTTTTCTTCACTTATTTTTAGTAAAAATAATTCCCGATTATAAATATAAACCGTTTGGTTATATAATCAGGAAATTTCCTAATTTAAGAAAATGGCAGGAAACATATATTTTTTTCTTTTCTACGCATGACGCACATAAAAATATTAAAAATAATAAAAAAAATCAACATTAATTTAAAAAACTATATTCAACAACGCCACAATTCAGCTTGCCATATTCTTAAGCAAAGAACAAAAACGGCCCTATTAATTATTTATGAAAATATCAGTTCAACCCTTTGATTATTTTTGAATGCATTGTACCCCTAACTTACTTTTGACAAGCTGCTAATCATATTCAAACGCACACCTTGCGATATTACGATGACCGGCACTTGGAATTTTAAAATAGAAGGATTCGAGCGAAGGATCGTTTATAAGAATGGACAAAAAGACCATGGCGTTAGTAGCGTTGTGACAGGTGCGCGCATACTGCATTATTTGATTTGATTATTACTGTAATTAACATCAGTGTATAAAAACGTGGTAAACGTTTAACTTGGCGAAATATTACCTTCATTTTAGTTTTAAAATACAAACAGAGTTAAATTAAGCGTTGTTTTAAATAGGATTTGAATTTTTATGGCGTATGAATGGAGGAGGCCAGGTGAGACGTGCCCAAAAATGTTACAAATAAAAATATTCTGAAAAATAAATAAAAAACCTTTACACGAACAAATTAATTAAAGTGCAGACTCCCCCTAGAAAATATCTATATATACGCCCAAGGTGTCTCTACCTTTTGAAACATAGAGCTACATAACATAATGTAGCTCTATTTCTGTTGAAAATCTATTTCATATATAATTGTTATAACTTTAACTAAATTATATAATTTCAGTAAGTACGTGAGAGTTTTGAATTTCTCAGACGGTTGCAAAATTTTAAAAAATATGATATTTTACAATAATAACAAACTGAACTCAATTGGCGGTTGAAATATTTATGAATAACCGTATTTTGTACCAATCACCACCAAAGTAGAGTTTACTTAAATATATTATTTGGTTATTCTACCTTCGAATACCTGACCATCGAGCGTGACGAAGTAAAATAATATATTCATACTTAGAATTATCAACAATAATAACATCTAAACGAAATTCACTGAAACGTAAGGGCGGACTGTTCGCGTCGCGGCAATTAAAACCCCATCAAGCGAGTCTCCTCGAACGAGCGTGCCGTGACCATCTCTACATCTCTACATATCTAATATTTAATAATAATTAGATAAAAAAATATATTAAGACATGTGTTGTAAATTCGTCTCTTTTTTAATATTTGAAATATAAAGACGAAACATATTGTTTATTGTTTTATTATCATGTACGTCATTTGTGCTTCAGGGAAAATACAAAAGTTTGTTAAGCAAAGAAACAAATAAAGCAAACTTTGCTACTGATAACTAATACTTCTTTTTACTTGGAGTACCTCACGTGGCAGGATAGGCAACTGTTAAGACACTCCGTTCTTCATTAACATACTTCAGTTCCCCATTTTCCGCCGAATGCATTGGCATTGCATGTTGTACGGCGGAACTCAACACTGCGTTTTATCCCGTTAAGAAAAGAAATGAATTGAAAATATTAAATAGTTTATTCGCCCGAGTGGAAATCGAACCCAAAACCGTCGAATTTACAATCGCACGGATGTACACCACGACGCAACGGCATCTGTGTTAAATGTTGAATGGTATTATTACTTTTATAGAGTTACTTTCTCACAGTTATGGAATGAGAGCTTTGAAAAAGGTTCTAAATTATTTATTTAAATAAAACAAGTCGTCAAACAAGAGCTAAATAAAATTTTAAATTTCCATATAAACCAAAGCCAGCCACTCACTGCATTTTCTACATACATGTTCTATTACTTTTTACGAATTTATTATATAAAATCAACTTTAGTCAACCGTTACACCTAAGAATATTGTTTTTTAAAATTTAACGGAATTGAATAGGTACCTTCATACATAATATATATATATATATATATATATATATATATATATATATATATATATATATATATATATATATATATATATGTAAGTACCTACAGCCGTTTGATCGTAATCAAGATAAATTTACAACGCAACTATCTCCCCATTGTCTTACAAAATGATGTGAAAATTATTCCATTTCCAACTCGATTAAAACGTAACGGTATGGATATTTTGTTTAATAAATGGTTAATTAGTTTTATGTATGTAGATGTATGAAATTAGCAGACAATTTTTTTAAATTCTAATGTAGGTTATAGTTCTAAGGTCATATTAGTTATCTAAGGTTTATATTTAATTGCTAAAATTATATGGATATTTTTTACAGCATATAAAGTAGGTAATTGGAGCCTAGTGTCAAGGCACTCTGTCCCCAAGTTTTCGTCGAATTTTCGAGACATTGCACGTTGAATGGCGAAATTCTACGCCGCGTTTTGCCTTGTTATCACAGAATGAATTATTCATTCATAAGAAATGAAAATATTATTAATTAATAATTCATTCTCCCGCTTGGAATCGAACCAAAAAACGTCACGTACACACTTGTCACTCCGACACGACGGTGTCTAAGCTAACTAAAGCCTTTTTTTGTATTTTACTTTTATTTATACTTCATAGCAAAAAAACCTAAATAATAATTTACTAAAAATTTATTATACCTTCTTAATAAAACTATACATAAGTACATACATATATACATAATTTTCACAATAATAACATCAATACATAAAGTAAAACTTATATAAACAACATTTATTTTGTATTTCTTATTATTTAACGATTGCGGGCTCCAATAGGAGTGGTGGCAATAAAAAGCTAATTGTAGGGGAATGCTCGCCAATGAGTGAGCATTAGGGGCCGTGTACATAACGGAAGTACGACAGGACTGTGTTTAACCAATATAATTAAGTATGTAGAAGGTATATAAAGATTATATATAGAGATAGAATCTGTTGAATAGAATTTGTTTAATATTATATTTTATATGTAAAATTTATGTTTTTGTTACAGTTCGAGTATCATTAGATATACTCGTATCTGAGGCCAGTCGTGCGGAGGAGCACAAAGTGTGACTGTAAAATCGACTGGTTGTGGGTTCGATCTCCATTCGAGGAAATGAAATATTTATTTACATTTATATTTTCATTCTTCGGTCTGGTGTCGACGCAAAGAGCGGCGTTGAGTTCCGCCACTCAACACGCAATGTCTCTGGAACTTGACGGAAACGGAGAACGGAGTGTCTTAACACTAGGTTCCCTCTGTCTACCCTGCTGTGTGCAGGATACAGCGTGAAGCTGATTTTATCTAATGATATATATTTTTAGATGACAGATTTCTTTTTCAGATTCATACTGAATCCCGCATGTAGCTACGTAGTGTTAAGTTATACCACAACTAACTTTCCTCTGAATTCAGGAGACGTTGGGTGTGGAGTGGCACTCAACGCCGCGCTTTGCCTCGACACTATAGCAAAGAAATGAAAATATTAAATATTTCATTTCATCGAGTGAAAATCACACCTGTAACCTGTCGCGTTTACAATCACACTCTTCTACCTCTGCGCCACGACTGGCCTCAAATGAAGTTTTTAATGAAGTTATCTTATAGGTCAAGTTATAATAGAAAAAAAAAATATATAATGCAGGTATAAATATCGTTAAATAGTTAGTAGGTACTGTAATGTATATATAATTGTTTATACCTACACCTCCTTCATCGTGTGCTGCTGATGGTTACCTTTCTGAAAGTGAACTTACCGTAGTGATGGGGAGTCCCGGTTTCTTTTTGACGACGTCAGACCACCAGCTAGGCGATCTGCGTGCAGGTCTTCTACACCGCCACTTTATTAGCATACTAACACCTACTAATTCTAAGCTTATATATTATATAATTTTTTATTTTTATAAAAATAAGTTAAATAAATCAGCTTCACGCTGTATCCCGCACACAGGAGGGTAGGCAGAGGGCCTAGACCTAGACCTAGTGTTACGACACTCCTTTCCCCACTTATAAAAATAATAGTATAAAAATAATTATGGATAAAAAAGACAAAGTATTATTATTTTTATTATTCATAGTCTTGATATTACATATATAACTATCAATCAAATCAAATCAAAAATACTTTATTGC